>VYZQ01002944.1:18501-64402 GCA_013400655.1 Mystacornis crossleyi | reverse complement strand
GTAATGTTTCTACTGCTGGTTTGAAAGGCACAGTAACGCATCCAGAAATGTTTCATTTATCAGTTCTCTGCGTGTGTGTGTTTATGCAAAAATGATTATCTTAGCCTACTGTATTGTTTGGATGTCAACAGGGTAATTAACCTGCAGTATCATCCTGGTGATTCAGTTTCCTTAAATATAATTTATTGTTTAGATGTCTTTAGCCATTTTCCCACAGAAGTTGGTTTGGGGGATTTTTTGACTGCTTTTNGGACTCTCTCAGAAGCATTAGGTCAGCTGCAGGATTTGGAGACAAACCCCAAATTGAAACCTGTTAGATCCCAGCCAATAAGTCCTTCAAAATAACGGCTCCGCTTATGGAAGAAGTGATAATTTTATAAACCAGTTAAAAGAAAAGCTGTACAAATACTGATTAATTATGTTTTTCAGAAGTCTGAGACACATCTAAATATCTTTATTTCTCTTGCTCATAAAATATTTTTGAGAGAAAAAAAAATCTGAGGCTCTTCTCTCATTTCTGTCCTGTTGCTTTTGGTGTTCTTGCAGTGTGTTCCTTTTAACAGGAATGAGTGGAATTGGGTTTTGGGGTTCAAGAAGCACAGATGCATATTTTTTGTCCATGGGCTGACAGTTATCTGGGGTTTTGTTTTGCTCGTTTGTTTGGGGGTTTTTTTTTGTTTTTGTTTTAACCACAGATTATTCCTTTTCTTAGCTGATTAAAGGCTCCCATCACCTGCATTTATTGCATTTGCCACTGCATTTGTGCACGCCACCAAAACCCACGCTTCTCTCCCTGCCTTGTGTGTTCTACTTCTTTTTATGGTTTCACCTGAGGACCTTTTCTTTTAATTGTGGAAGCCTGCTTTGATTTAATGGAAGTTTCTGTCCTCTGAGAATGATAATGCAACGCTGAGTGCTTTTTTTCCTTAGTGATTATTATTTGTGGGCAAAACCAACTGCATACTTAATTATCCTCATTAGTGGCTCTGATTTTGAAACTGATTCAAGCAAGTAACCCTTTGGAATAAAAGGTTGAGCAATGGAACATTGAATCAGAGTAGCAGTTGGAAAAAGTGTCATTTTTTGTTGGGTTTTTTGGTGGACACATAGCAAATTTATTCTGTTGAGCCCTAAAATACTGGCTACCATTGCACAATGTGGGAAATAGTTCTGCACTGTGAGATTTTATGCTGTGGGGAGAACTGTTCTCTCCTTTGTTGACTTGACTTAAAACTGTTGTGAGTGGTGGCGCTTAATTGGCGTTTTTGTAATTGTATTAGTTTAATATCTTCATCTCTTTGTTAATTATATTTGCAATATCAAATACTTTTGGGCAATTGATTTAATGTTGTTTTCCACGTCAAAGCTGTTTGGATTTTAGCATTCTTTCTTAATTCTTCTTTAGGGCTGCCTTCACTTTTCTTAATTTTATCAATTCCTTTTTAGTAAAACTTCTGGAATCCGGTCAGAGCATCTTTATCCAGTGCTGTTTTCCTGTTCTTGAAGTTACTTATTTTGCCTCCTCCTGAAACTTATTCCTCGTGTGAGTTGTGTTTTACCCTCCTTGTCCTCAAACAGTGAGGAATGTTCAATCCCCGCCAATTTAGAGGAGCAAAAGAAATTCCTGCCCAGAGCCAGAATCAAAGCCAAAGTTGTAAAAGTACATTTGCTTTACCCTTGCTCTAATAAAATTTATAATATTTATCAACCTTGTGCGTTAGTCATTAGATAAAACCCCTAGAGGGAGACACGATCACAGATGGATTATTGTAATGCCTCATCACTCTGATCTTTCCACAATAGCTGCAGTAATTTCTCTAGGTCACTTTGCATAGCCTGTTACTGGATAATTGAGTAGTGATAATAACATTCTTGTTTGTAAGTGTCTAATCAGGTTTNCATGTCTTTAGCCATTTTCCCACAAAAGTTGGTTTGGGGGGTTTTTTGACTGCTTTTTAGATTAATTCCATTAAATTACAAGATATTTGTCTTTACAGTGAAAAATCAATATTTTATTTTCCTCTGTTGCAGAAGATTTCAATATTTTTCACTGACCATATGAAGAATGGGGCTTAAATTCTCATCTTTTAAAATTTCTCAGTTGTTTTGCTATAATTGGGTCTTTTGTTCTCTTCAGGTCTCTACCTCTCAGCCACATGTTTTTAATGACTGTGGTGACAGTGATGTTTTCTTGCCTGCTTCTTCCTCTGATTTCAGGCCAGTGAAAAAGGAGCTGTCTGGCTGATAGCAGATCTTTCAAAAAATATGAGATGCTGAGGAGTTCCTTGAGTCTTAACATCCTTCTCACTTCCATGTCTCTTGTAACTTCTTTCTTCCATTTTCCCAAATAATCTCTTTAACGCCTCTGTTCCCTGCCCTCTTCTGTGGATGAAAGGGAACATCTGTGTGACTCCTGGGGATGATCCTGTGCAGCACCAGGAGTTGGACTTGATGATCCTTGTGGGTCCCTTCCAGCTCGGGATATCCTGTGATCTTTGTGGGTTTTTTTTTGTTTTTTTTTTTTTTTCTTTGCACTGATTCTACTATTGCTTTTTATGCACCACCTCCTGCACCAAAACAAAAGCAAACCCCCAAAAAACCCCACCCTGTTTTTTGTATTTTCCGAAGCCTGGAGATGCATTTAGGAATTGCTGGTGTAGGACAGGCAAAGGCTGTGATGCTTTTAGGCTCATGCGTGTCCCAGACAGGCTGAACTCACAGTACAAGGGTCTATAAACGTAGACAGCAAACATCCACCCAGCAGCTAAAAATACTGGGGCATCTGTGCTAAACTTCTCCAGTTAACTGAGCTATCCAAGAAAGTTGGAGAGTTGTCCTAATCCCTCTCTGTCTGCTGGAGATGGTGGGCCAAGTGAAGTGAGTGATTTGCCCCATCAAAGCAGGGTCTCAGCTGACCTTGGGCTGTGTTTTTCCTACATTACCTGCAGAGATGACTCAAAAAACTGCTCTCCTACCCAAGGCACAATGGCTGAGGTCTTTTAGGAAAAAGCTTCTTCCAGAAGGCACACAGGATATTGGTATTGTGTTGTTTTTCTTAAACTTTGGTTAGAGCTTGGTGAGCTGAGAAGAATACACAGGTCCTTAGTCCTTAAACTACTTAAGGGAATGTGGCTCATCCCGCTTTGTGTCTGTTTGCAAAAAATGTTCCAAATGTCAGCTTTTTCTGGAATGTGTTGTCCCATCATGGTCCAAAGCAGTCCCAGGTGTCTGCCATTCCAAGTTCAGCACTAGGACCTTAGACTTTATTAAATACTGTCCTTTCTTTTCTTTTTTGTTCTTTTTCTCTCTTTATTATACTCCTTGGGTTTGCGTCTATGTTTCTTGTGTTTAGGCAGGTGTATTTAAAAGTGAGAAATTGTTAGATTTTAAGGCGGCACCTTATACAATCCAGTAAATCTGAAGGAAATATTTGGTTGTTGCCCAGTTCATCAATCACAACATCACTGAGCAGAAAAGGAGAAGGAACATTGATGTCCAAGGCTGTTGCAAACCTGAAGTTCCACTGTAACACAGCTCAGGCTGTTTCTATAAACCTGCTCTAGTGCAGGAGTGCAGTCAACTGCTTAATTACATAATTTATCTTTTCTGCTTTGATTTTTATTTTATCTAAATAATCTCAGTGGTCTCTTGGCTCCAGAATTTCAGTTTGATTCATATCTTTTAATTTATCTATATAAATATTTCATGCTGAATTTGATTAATCAAATGGATTTGAACTAATTTTTCCCTTAGTTTGAAATTGTTATTCATTTAAGACCAAACTTTCCACTTGCAAAGGCATTACAGGAACAGGGTTTAGCCCTTGAAAAGGGCAGGGAAGGTGAATTAAATATAAGTAGCAATTAATTGTTCAGAGACATTTTATTCATGTATTTCAGTGTGCTGACTGGTCTCTTGCCCAAAAATATTTCAGTTCTTTCAAGAACTGAAGAGAAAACTGGAGCTTTAGTTGCAGGATATGGGAAGAGGGCTTTGGAAGAACATGAGGCCCAAAAAGATAATTTCCAAATCACAGAGGTGTTCTTTAAACTTACTAAAAGATGAAAGAGCACATGATGAAAAGGAATTATGTACAACACCAAGCCTCTGCATTGCACTCTGGCACAGAGTTGAACACTTACAGAATTTTCTTTTGTTCCATGCAAACTCCATGAAGGTTTTCACTTTCAGCATCTTCACGGTAAAGGTTCTGCACATGAAGCAGCCCGAAGGGGGGACGTGCTGGAGAAAGGGAAGGGGACAGATGGTTTCATGGTTTGCTTTTGCATTTCTTTTCTTATCTCTTCCTTGGTGCTGATCCCTCCTTGTCACCAGATCCCACATGGGGCAGGCCCAATCCTGATCCAGTCCTGTAACTGGAGTAGGATCTTAAATGTAAGATCTTCTCTGTCATACATTAGAGACATCCCCTTATGCCCAGCAAAAAGGAGGATTGAGAAACAGTGTTTCAGCGTGGTTTGCCTGGTGAAGCCCTGACAAATCCCATCCCCACAGGCAGGAATATCACAAGAAGTATTGGCTAGGTCCTTATGGAAGGAAGACCTTCGAGTGCTCAGCATGCACACATGTAGGAGCTGCAGACCTGGAGGGGTGACCTGCCTGAAGAGAGAAAAGGTCACCTCTGTAAAAACAAAAAATGACTCAATTCTTAGCTGTGCCAGTAGCTACAGGTGTCGGAAATGCCAAACCCCGGCTAGATCTCCATCCCCGTGTGTCCATCCTGGTTACACCTGCCCAGCCTGGCTCGCAGTGCTCAGTCTCCCTTGCTGAGGGAGCTCAGCTCGCAGCCCCACTGACCAGCTTGTTGTAAAGGATCAGTTTAGTCGATGAGAGATCTCTCAAATGCCAACAGAAATTTTCTATCTGGCTGGTGTATTCAGCACTTTGCTAAGCACAGCTTGGCAGCGTTGTCTCCGCTGAAAATCAGGAGAAATTTCCTCGGCTATAATGCTTTGTCAGTTCCCCTTATCGCTTCAAGCAGTTGAGAGTAAGGAATGTTGACTGAACTTGCAAAAAATTTATCCACCTCCCTCCTCCTTTCCCCTCTATCTTTCCTTCCTCCCTCTCTTCCCATTCTTGTGTGAGTGAGATCCTGGTATCTATCGAGCCTGAGACTCCAGAAGCTCTTCTTGTCCTTTGAGCTGATAAACTGTTGATGTGCTCCTTTAACCACTCAGCTGAGGACTCAAATCTCTGCCTTCTTGCCCCAAAATAGTTGCAGGTGCAGATTGTTTGTCACCTTTTCGTTCCAGATGGGGCACCTGAGCACTGCTGAGGTGCAGCCTTCCAGTTTTCCCTCAAGAATTATTGGTTTAGTAATAAATATCCCTTATTCAGGAGGAACCTTGGCCTTTTCTTCCCTTTCACTGTGAACTGATGTCATCTCTGTCCAGGCCGAGTGCGGTCACTCAGCTGCAAGAGTTTTCAGCTCTGCCTTGGAGGTTATTTTCACTTCTATGATTGCCTTTTTTTTTTTTTTTTTCCATTCTTCAGGTATTTCTCCTAGCTGTCTTATTTCCATAACTTTCATCTGTTTCCCCTACCACTCCCCCTTGCAACTCTTAGTCTGAGTTGCTTCTGCTTTCTGAAAAATACAGTGTTTCGCTGGATCATATTCTATCATTAAGCAACATATAATTAATTACACATCTTCTTTGACTTGTCTCAGTTTCAATTAGGTTTCAATAAATCACTTGTTCTGTCATTCAGCTAATCCCTTTCTTCCTATGGAATGTAGAAAAGAAATATATTTTTAGCAAGAGCTTCTGAAACCCCATTTTTGTCAGTGGATGTCCCCAAGTAGCTTACACAGTGAATTCCACCACAAAAAAGCATCTGGACTGTCAGCTCTGTGTATAAGTGTGTGTTTTACAGCACTATGATTATTTTCCAGGGATCTGGGTGTGTTTGTGGCTGCCATTAAGATGAATGTGTAGCAGATGCTGGTTTAAAATGAAGCACTATTGTACAGGCTGATGGACGGAAAGTTTGTCAAAAGTAGTGAAAGCTTCTACAGGGGAAACAAAGCAGCTGGAAAAATTCATTGTTATGTGCTGCTGGTATGAGTCTCTAGTTCAGCTGTGCTGCATTTGATTGGGAAGTTAGATTCTATGGAAGTGTCAGACAGAGATCCTGATATTCTCTATTTTTATGGCGTTTGTAATTTGGTATTTACCTCTTTGTTCTTGGCCAGGAAATCTACTGGTTTTGCTTGAATATCTGCTAAGAAGCAGCACAGCATAATAAAAGCTGGCAAATGTGAACTGTGTTTATTACTTCTACGTGAATGTCTTGTTGGCCAATGGAAATTTAAATGCCGTGTTGATTGTTTCATTTGTATTTGTAGAGAAAAGCTTGTACAGCAGATGAACAATGCCAAATTGGTTTTTTTTTTCAGTTCTCTATTATGTTACCAACAATACTGTTCTCTGCTTCAAAGTACAACTATAATTAGAAATGTGATTATGTAAAAGTGGCACCATCTTATTCAGTCCTTCTGAATGAGGATTCAGCTTCTTCCTGTGCTTAGTCCTACTGTGCCTATTTTTGCTTTCCAGATGCCCCAGTTCCTCTTGGGACTGCACCAACTAGGTGGAACTTTTCTTGCAAGGGACTTTATTCTGTGCTGGCACCTGCCTCATCTAAATGCAGGAGCTCAGCTCCAGTGTTGAAATTTCTCCTTTCTGAATCTCCAAGTGCCTTTCAACCTTCTCTGTGTTGCTCATTTATCTCTGTCTCCTGTGTGCCAGACATCTTTCTCAGCTGGGGAGGGTCTCTCTTTTTTAATTTCCAGGAATTTCCAGAGCCAGTTTTGCTCTCTTTTTATTTTCACTCCTGATGATATTTAGAACGAACATCTTCCTACTCTGTATCTTTGCAAGATACCAGAAGAGAGAAGGAAAAAATACTCTGTTTTGTGCTCCAAACTACCATCAGATGCAGTGGCAGAGGTAGACGAGGCACTTCATGGCTTAGCATTGCAAATTCTTCCTGCAGGATAATAGAATCCATCCTGAGCAAATGGAGGCTACTCTGAAATCTGTCTCATCACTGCTCGCTGGGATCTCCTCCACTGTGGTCACCTTTTCAAAAACTGACCCCTTACCACCCTTGCTTTAGAAAACCCTGTCAGAATCTACTGCTTTCAAGATGTAATGAAATATCCAAGTCTCTGTGTTTGTGTCGAGCACAACTGGGAGGATTTTTTTTTTACAAGTGAGCTCTATATGCAAATATAAAGCAGATGGGTGGTACTGGAATATATCCTACCATTTACTGGAAAACAAAATTCATGTGTTAGGCTTATCAGCTCTCCAACAGAGCAGGTTAGGAAGGTACTTTAGAGGAAATGTTGGGGAACCTTTGAACCACCTGGAGCCTTCAGTCGCTCCAGTGAGAGCTCAATAGCCCATGGCAGATGTGGCTAATCCGGTGCTCTGACTAATACTGACTCTTTCCAGTGATATAGAATCTTCAGTTTAAGGTTGAGACTGTACTCACATGGATGGCAGAACCAAGATTTTCATGGGCACCTAGGTTTATAAGTCTTTGCTAGAAAGACCTGACTGAATGATATAAAGCATTTATTAAGCTGTATCTGTATTAAGTACAGATATGTATTACTATTAAGGAGTTACAGGGAATTTTTTCACTGTTTTTTCAGTCCTTTGTATTGCCCTATAAATCATTTTTGCCAGGAAAGAGTGTAAAAATAAATTTAGGGATGCTAACAGAGACTGCCTGTGTTCCAGGCAGAAACTTAGCCACTGGAAATTTCATAAAGGCAGATTACCGATAGATTTTTTTTAGGCTGTATGAAGAGTGCTGCCTCAGGAAGCGCAGAAGCGAGCAGATCCGTATCAGTTCACACCGAAAGGGGTTTCTCCCTTTACTTTTGGGCGTGAACCACTCACTGTGTTTAACCTGGTGGTATGTTCTTTGAAAACCAGAAGGATTTTATTAGCACTGACATTAGCATCCAGACACTTTTGTTACCTTCCCTGGGCGTCGCGTTGGATTTGGTGGCGGGGTCGGTTTGTTTTTGCGCGCGGCTGAAATTACTCCGGTTCTCAAGCTCGGCTCTGTTTTCTCTTTGTCTTGCAGTTTTCACTGAAGAGCTACACGCCAGTCTCTATTTTGTCAATGCATCTCTGCAAGAGGTAGTGTTTGCTAGCACCACAGGGACTCTGGTACCCTGTCCAGCAGCGGGGATCCCCCCGGTGACGCTCAGATGGTACCTAGCGACGGGCGAGGAGATCTACGATGTCCCAGGGATCCGCCACGTCCACCCCAATGGCACTCTCCAAATTTTCCCCTTCCCTCCTTCAAGCTTTAATAACTTAATCCATGATAACACTTACTATTGCACAGCTGAAAATCCTTCAGGGAAAATCAGGAGTCAGGATGTTCACATTAAGGCTGGTAAGTACAGGCTTTTGTTGGGTTCGAACGGGATTGGGGAGGGAGGGAACTTGGGGGTTTCAAAGAGTAGCAACAGATATCAGTCAAGGGAGGTTGGCCAGAAGTGTAACCTCTGACCTCTTAACAATATTAAGTAATATCGTTAGTTCTTTCCCCTCCTCTTCTCCCCGGTTTTAATTATTTGGAGTTGAAAAGTTAGTTTTGCAAAGATCAGTTGAGCACAAATATGAGGAGAAACGAACTGATAATGAAATCAATAATCAGACCATGCTTTCCCATTAAAGAGCTGTGTGAGAAAAGGATGGGGTTTGTACGTGGGCTGGAAGAGAAGAGGAATGCTTGGCTTAAATCACACCTCTCCTCATTTGTTCGTGGTCACGTGTGCTTTGTTTTGAGAGAAATTTGTGTCCCCTGCAAGGATTGAGCTGCTCATGTGGGTCCACGGGTAGTGCTTTCTCTTTAAGCTAAAATATGCAAATGAGCAGAATGGTTTTGCATCTGTTTTCTGTACTGGCTGGGTCAGCCAGTGGGGAATTACAGAGAGATCAAAATCAGGTCTTTTGTTCCAACACACAAACACATGATTGCATAGGTTTTGAAGATTTTGGTCTATCCGCTTCAGTTAATTAAAATATTCAAACATACAAACAAAAAGTAGTCTGGGAGCTGACCCTCGGCAAATGCAAATCCTTGGAAGATTTTTGTTGTTGGTGGAGCTATGCTTGGCTCTTCTCAGAAGAGAACAACACTTCCTCTGGAGACTTTTCTTCACAGGAGTTTCACAGGGAAAACTGTGAACAGTTAACAAGTAGATTTGCCTGAGACTTTCCTTTTAAATAATAAAATGTATTCTCTTCTTCTTAACAATAAGTCAACATTCAGAGGTCTGTAGCTTGTAGGCAGCTGGGAAGCAAGATTAAAAACCAGGTTTCCATGAAATTCATGTCTCATTAAAATTTTAGTCTAGAAAAGTGGGTTTTCTTGCACAAGAAGCATCTAGCAGAAGTTATCGTGTTACATATTTGGGGAGTTCTATGATGGTCTATGCTGCTTACGAAAATATTTAGCTGTCCATAAAAAATAAGCTTGAAAATCAAAGATTCATACGAACATTTTGCAACCAACTTTGTTTGAAACCCGGTTCTGCTTTCTGAGATTTTGGTTTTACTTTCATGGATTTGTGGTCAAGTTGTCTGGTACGCTTATATCTCGAGACAACATAATATTTATTTTTGTCTTTTCTGGATTTGTTAATTTGTCTCCACTTTGAACATCCTTTAGGCAGCAATTTTTCCCAGGATTACTTTCCAATTTTTATATTTCTTAGATAAACTCGTGGTGATACAAAGGAGGCCAAAACTGGCAGTGTTGCAGGCTAAGGCTCTGACCTTTGTTCACTTAGGTGCAAAACATTCATCCATGGAACTCCAAAGGAGGACTTCGCCCTCTGCTTGAGAAATAAACCTTACAAATAAAAAAAGGACCTTAAGAAAGGGCTTTGCAGTTGGTAGTGTAGCTGCTTGGCTCAAAAGTCAACAACTCCTTTTTTTGCCAAATCAGAAATGCCCTCTTTACTTTTCTTTTTTACCTTTTTACCCCATTTCCACTCATTTCTCCATTTAACTCAATTTCTCAGTTAATCTGAGGTTTGGATAACGAGTTGAACGAGTTCCCTTCCTTCACATGAACTGCTGCTGTGTGTCAGAGCCGTCACTGTGCCTGATGGCAGACCACAGCTATTAGTGAGCATCTTTTCCAAGAGCTTGTGTAACCCCTCAGTCACAGGAAAACACAATTTGGAGAGTCTTCTGTGCATGGCAGTGAAGTGTATTTTATGCTCACATGATAAACCCCTGGGTTGCTCAAATTTGAAATAAGAAACTTCATTTTTTTATGTGATGCTTACAAATTATTTCTGTTCATGTGAAATCTGAAGAATATTTCAGACTGGCACTAATTAACATGATTTTGGGGGGGGCCTTTCTAATTTCCTACTTCCGATGCACTCCAACAGCAATTGGTTTCCTAAGAATGCAGAAGAAACCAATGGATCATCTGGTCATAGCACAAATGCTAGTATGGTTCTGCCCATCCTCAAAGTCAGCTTGAGAAAGACTGGAGCTCATTTACCTCTTTTCCCAGGAATATGGGCGGCAGATAAAAAAATTCCAGCTCACAGATAATTGCAATTGTGGTTTTGCATTTAATTTTGCATATAGCGCAACAAACATTCCCCAAACTCCCCCCAAAAATCATAACCCCCACACCTGGGCACCCAAACCTAATCCTCTTCCATGCCAATCCCATGTGGGGCTGAAGGTACGGAACTCCATTTTATCTCCAAGCTCTCCTGTGCTGTCATGGCAATGAAGAGTTTGGGGGGGGTGGTTGTAGCAAAGGCTGACATTCTCCTATAAATCAATGACATGCGGAGTTGGGATTTTTAAAAAATTTAAAAATAGGAGAAGTAAAAATCAGCAATTCATTCATGGAAATTTTCAGAACTGTGATCTGGAAATAGCTGGGGAGCCTCGTAAATCCCAATAATGTGAATTTTTTTAAGCAAGGGAGTGAATGAACCTGTTTCAAATGTTTGTGCCCTGCATGGTTCCTGTGTCAGATTTAACTGACGTGATTGGTTGGGCAGATTTTCAGAGTGGCCAGGTGTTCCGAAAACTCCAAATACCTTCAGCAGTGAGTTGGGATATTGCTTCTGAACAGGCCTTTCCTGGCAGTGATGGCTGGAGCAGGAGCGTTGGACACAATCAGCCTCATTAAGATGATCAATGTGCCATTCCCTGGGTGTAGAACAAGGTTAGGGGGCTGCTTCATCACGGGGCAGCCAATGCTGTAAAGTCACTGCTTTAAAGGTGCTTGTCATATCAGTTTAACACTCAGGACAGGGTTAAGAATCCTAACCTTTGATTAAAAATAAATTATTGAATTTTTAAAAACTAGTAATGTCTCTCTTGTAATAGAAAATGGATTTTTTTCCTTTCTTTTAACAAAGGTAGTTAATTTTTAATTAAATTTTTTTGGTTTTGGTTAGGGCTTCTGAAAATTATTTTGTTATAGCAGTGTTTGGGATGGAAAACTTCATTCTTTCTCTTTGCAGTGTTAACAATGGGCCTGAAAGCTTGATGCTGTTTACATTTTGAAGACTGCACTTACATTTCATTTCTCTTCCTTTTATTTCTTGAAATACACCCTAAGTGGGGCAGACATTTAGAAATTCCAGTGCTCCTGGTGTACAGGAACACTTTTCTAAACTCTGAAAAGGATTTACTGAATTTTCAGCCTGGAATCAGTGGGGTTAAATGTATTTATAGATGAGCTTGGTCTGTGTTTGTGGACAGAAAACGTGGGCAAGAAATGTCCCTGTAATGTGGCAGCTCAGCGTTGCTGCTGCACTGGGCTCGTTCTTCCCGATAACTTTTACCCTCAGGCAGGTGCAGGTCTCAGACACACGGAAATTTCCAGTGCATTCATCCCTGTTCTCATTGAAATGGTTTGTCTGGGCTGTGGTGATTGGGTTTTTTTTGCACCCTGACCTTGTGGTCCCGTGGAGACTCTGCGTTGTGCTTGTCTGCCCCGTCTCACCCGTTCACTTGCTGTAGAAGGCAACATCCCTTTCTCCTCTGCTCTGCCACCTTCTCCAGGAACTCCTGCTCACAGAAATGCTCATGCCTCACTCGTCATGGGATTATTTCAGGACTTCCCTTCTTTCCATTCTCCTACCCAGTGCAACTTGATCTCATCCCAGCAATATTTGTTTGGTGTGGTGGGAACGATTTCTCCAGTTGTGCTTTTATTCTCCTTGTCCATCCAGTTGTTCTTTTTTCTCTTTGTTCATCAAATTAATTCTTTCAGACTCAAAACAAATAATTTTCTGATTCTAAACTTTTTTTGAATTATGTTGGGTTTTATTATAACGTGGTTTTGTTTACTACAATTGTGGCTTTGTTTCTGTTTTTTTTTACCAGTAACTGATTTCTTTCAGGGCTGGTCAATCAAGTGTAGCTCTCCTCTTACTTACTCTCATTTCTCTGTGTTCCTGACACACATTTCTTTTTCTATCTCTGTCACCTCCATCGATTTTCTCCTTTGGTTCTCACTTCTTCAAACTCCTAAATGACACTGACCTTCTCTTCTCCCCTCTGGATGTCTAATTCACACACAGCACCTGCATGTACCTCCGTGCTCTTTGACAGAGCAGAAAACCCTTTGTGAAGGGAAATGTGGCTGAGCAAACGGGACAAGTAACATAAAACATAACACCATTTACCCACATGAATACGTGGTTCCTACCCGAGCCTCCCAGAATTAGGTGAGGAAAAAACACTGAACAAGAGATGCAGATTTTGAGGAAACAGAAACATCTGGGAATGCTTTCGTATCAGCTTGCAATCAGCCTTGTAAATGTGTGTCAGTTAGTGAGATAAGGGTTCGCAGCCTGAGTCTTGGGGGGTACTCGGCCAGGCTAACCGAGGAAGTGGGGGAGATGTGGGGCTGCAATTTATTTACCAAACCCTCCTCTTGTCCCCGCAGTTTTACGGGAACCCTATACAGTCCGTGTGGAGGACCAGAAAGCCATGAGAGGCAATGTAGCAGTGTTCAAGTGCATTATCCCCTCCTCTGTGGAGGCATACATCACTGTTGTCTCATGGGAGAAAGACACAGTCTCGCTTGTCTCAGGTAGGCTCTTATGGCTTTTTTTTTCCAACTGGCAATGGCAGGGATGTTTCCTGTTGGTTTTTTTCCTCCCTCAAATGCCCGATGTTTACTTTGGTTCAATTCTAGCTGAGTGAGATGTCATCCTCCCAGAAATGTATTTCACTTCACCACTGGTGCATCCCTGTGACTCTGTGTGTGTGACATGAAGGCTTCAGACAGCCCTGCTTTTCTAGCCTGCTTGAGGGGAAAATAACATGTTTTTTGTTTTATACCAGACATAAAACCAGCTTTTGGGTGCTGTGGCAGTGGGTTTGCATTTTAACTTTGATAAAGAGCTCCTGCGTGCCAAAGAAATTTGAGTGTCATAAACATGTGCGGGGTTGTAATTGTTTTTAGTAGTGATGTTACTCACGGATTAGAAGAAATCCTGAGTCTAAATTTGTTTGGTTATGTTTAAATGAGGTATGTAATCAATATTTATACTTTCATAGCATTTTAATCCCAGATATCTTCACAGATAACAGTGGAGGCTTAAGCACTGCCATAAGCTGAACATATTGAAGTGAAACAATCTGTGCTAAAGCAGTTATGTGCATTAATCTATTTACTGGCAGAGGGAGAAAATGTGAGGCATTGTTCGGGAATTTGGGCAAAGAAAATCTAACATTTAAAAGCATAAACATTGTACGAAATTCATGGGAGAACGAAGAGGTAGGAGAAATATTTTCAGCATCGCACATACCTGAATTATATATAATGCAGGGTGCAGCTGTTGTTACACATACAAAGGATTTATGTGTGTAGAAATTGGAAATGTATTGTTCCAGGGCTGTGCAGAGTGGAAAAAAATAGTTTGAGTTAAATGTTGCTGCAGAGTCTGCTTAGGAATATGTTTGTGTTTATGATGCTCAAGTGTGTGGAAATGTCTTTGTACACCTCCTTGGTATAGTAATAATCCTTATTTTCTGACAAATTGTGGCATTGATGGAAATACCTGTGTGTCTATATGACTCGTATGATAGATTTAATTTCTCCCTGTGTTTCATTGATTCCTGGCATCACCTTGTAATTTTTTTTCCCCAAAAATTGTAATTCAAAGAACTTTCAAAGGATTTGGTAAATATTTAAAAACCTTGTAATTGATGATCAGTTGTTGGTAGTGCACTGTTTAAGCTTGGTAAATTCACTTCCTTATTACACTCTTGGATTTCAATAATATCATCATTTTCTGTCATTGAGCAACTGCAGCTGGGTGTGTTTGCTCGAAAAGGTCTGTAATTCCCGAATTGTTGGACTCACCAGCACTTCAGCCAACACAGGTCAGAGTTGTATTTAAATGCCCAAACAAGCTTTCCATTATTCTGTATGAAATGACACAGAATTATGCTTAAGATTATCTAAACTATGATTGCAAGTGTTTTAACACAACAGTGGATGGATGTGTTTATTTTGCTCCATCTTAAAATGATCTTCTGCGTGATGCATGTACACCTGTATGTGTGAGTATTGGCCGGAGGAAAAGAACATGAATGTCTTCGTGGTTAACTACCTGTATTTATTTTTAAGTTTATTCATTCTGTATTATAAGTAATCGTGCATGTTTTCTCTGAAAACCTTGACTGAGAGGACACAACCTGTTGATTTTTTTTTTAACTTCAGCATTAGTTCCTTGTACCCCTGTGATACCTGAGAGTGGCTCAATCCTGCCCTTCACCCTGGAATTAGGAGTAGGGGATGCCCAGGTGTCTGTAACATCTTCTTTAGGGAAAAAATATGGCAGTTCTTCAAAACAGTATTGCTGCCACTTACAGATAATTTATTTTTATTAGGCTGTATTAGTTTTAACCCCAAACTTTGGGGGGATACAAGCATGTAATAACATTTAACTATATGGATCCAAATCTAATAATTTTATTTTTTTTCCTTAATGCACCCTCTGGCAGTGGTTGACAAGGCTACAATCATTAAGAATCTATTACAAACTTTAACAAATTTCTTATTATCTCACAATACCTCAATTCTGCAGTTGGGAATTTGAATGAAAATAAAACATGATTCATTAGATCAGATGCTGTAAAACCCCATATTTATTGTATTTTTTTAACATGCAAGACCAGATCCTTTGGTCTTGCTCACAGAAAAGCATTGGTAGCAATTAAGTATTGGAAAATATCAAGTTCTCATTTATTTTTTTTTTTTCTTCTAAATAATTTATTTATTGGTTATTCATTAGCATCAGCAAAAATGAGAACCATTGTGGTGGGAAACCTCTATTGTGAAAGGAAAGAATATAAAGAGAGTTATAAATATATTTGGAGAGTGATGCTTGCCATGGTTTGAAGAGGACAAGGATTTTGTGGGGAAAAAAAGGTAGTATTTTCTTGAAAAGTAAGAAAAGCAAAGAGAAAAAGGAAATGTGTGAGTGGAGAGGATAAAGATGAGAACATTTTCTGAAGGGAGTCGACAAGAAAGATGAGGAGAGTCAATTTCCAAGGGATGGAGGGACAGGACAAGGCAGAATGGCTTTAAACTGAAAGACAGCTGGTTTAGATGAGATCTTGGGCAGGAATTGTTCCCTGGGAGGGTGGGCAGGCCCTGGCACAGGGTGCCCAGAGCAGCTGTGGCTGCCCCTGGATCCCTGGCAGTGCCCAAGGCCAGGCTGGACACTGGGGCTGGGAGCAGCCTGGGACAGTGGGAGGTGTCCCTGCCATGGCAGGGGTGGCACTGGATGGGCTTTAAAGTCCCTTCCAACCCAAACCATTCTGGGATTCTTTCATTTCCACTGAGATGACACAACCATTCCAAACAGAAGCCAGAGAAGCTTTATTTTCTCTTCTGAAGGACTTAAACCCCAATGCAATCCTTGTAACAGCAACCTAGAGTAAATATTTCATATATCTGTCTGTCTGTAATCCCATTCTGACTACAAGGGTAGAGAAATGGGGAGATGAACCAGAATCCTTTACTTCAGCAATTGGTATTGTAGATGTCAGCTTTCTTTTCCTTTTCCTTTTCCTTTTCCTTTTCCTTTTCCTTTTCCTTTTCCTTTTCCTTTTCCTTTCCCTTTTCCTTTTCCTTTTCCTTTTCCTTTTCCTTTTCCTTTTTCTTTTTCTTTTTTTTTTTCCCCTTTTTCTGGCAGTGCAATATTAAAAAAAAAAAGCCAAAGAAAAATTTGATAGGGTAAAAATACCCTGCCTTTTTAGAAAGAGTTTTTAAGAGGCGTGTTTCTTGGTTAGAACTCTACAATGTTTTTGCTCTTGCCACAGTGTGCTATCCTGGGCATATCTGAGTATTTGGTTTTGAGGGAGCACAGTGATGTCCACAGTAATCGAAGTGTGTACTAAATACAGCTGAGCAAGAGCATCTTCTGTTTCCTGGCTGCAATTTTCTGTCGTGCCTCCAGGTTACTGTAAAGTAATTGGGATTTGAAACATATTAAGGCCTGTTACTAGAGGGTTTCCAAGGAGTATCCTAATAGGGCGGCCTCCATGTTCAACAAAGGGGAAGGTGCCCATGTTTGGAGCCAGAAATACCAATTTCTGTGAAATTTCCACATGAAGAACAGCTGCAGCCTGGAAAGGTGTGCAGGAGCTCATCTGTCTGTCAGGGGAAAAGCTCCAGGATTGGGGTTTTGCTCCTACACTTTCTCTTTTGATGTGACAGAAAATCTGGGGCCTATAAGCTTTTACAGGGTGTCCTCTAGGGGCCAAGGTAGCAAGAAAAAAAGATCTTTAGAGCAAGGCAAAACTAATTATTTGGATGGATCTATTTTGAGGAAAAGCAGAAAACACCGACCTCCGACAGCAAAGACACCGAAATCTTTTCATACTGGAAAGCTCCATTTTGAATAATAATTGTGAGATGAAGTATTCAGCTCTCTGCACTGGGTGCAGCTGTTGAACAAACAATCAGTGCAGTGGTTCCTGACAAGCTCTGAGGTGTCAGCAGAATGAAGGACTGATGGTAACTCTGAAGAGTCTCAAGGGGCTCACCAAGTGCAGGTAACTGCTGTACCAAGCTCTACAGCTGCAGCCTCTTTTCCTAAAATCCTTCTTTTCTGAAGAATTTTGCATTGACTTTAAATGGAGACTGACATTCATTTGAATTATAACAGGGAGAGCAAGGCTGTGCAGTTTGCTCTTGCATCTGTAACCAAACCCTACAGGTTTTCATTAGATGGCACTAAATATAAAAGCTTAATAATCCTAGAATCATCCTAGAATTATGGATGGATAGCTGCACATGGCTTGCTCGAAGGTCAAACTTCCCTTCCCTCTTCCTGCCTCCCTTCACAAACCATTCCCGAAGAATGAGACTTTTGGAATCAGCTTTGTGTTGACCTTGTAGCCATTGAATGCAGCCTAAGCCCTGCAGGACCGGAGAGCTCAACAAAATATATTTTTTGTAATAACAGCCAAAAAAAAGAATGAAAATAATAAGAATTAAGAAAATAATAGAGCCAAGGGACAATAGTATAGGAAAGTGCCACGGCACTGCTTCTGCTCCTGTTGAGCAACGGCAAAGCAGAGGAGAGTCCAGTGCTTGGCTTGTTTCTTCTTCACACACAGAACAGTGAAGCTGGACTAGAAGGGAAAGAGAAATAACAGCTGATTGTGCTGTGCCCAGGTGAAAGCGCAGAGCAGAGCCCACTCATGTCTTAATTAGTCCCAGAGAGAGCAAAGGATGGGTGTGATTGTAGGGGAAGGAGGGCAGAAGGGATTACTGGAAGTGAAGGTCAGTGTAAGGGATCAGCAAAGAGAGAAGAGCGGAATGAAGAATGGATATAAACAAAGACTGAAGAATTAACTTGGGTCTGTCACTGCACACTGTGTTTCTGTTACCAATGCCTCCTATGCTGATCCTGATAACTGCAAGGGATTGTGAGTTTTTCTGTGTTTCTGAACAGTGCCAAGAGCAGGATCCTGAGCAGATTCGTGCCCTGACCTTTCTGAATTCCCATTTTCCTGTCTCATGACACACCATGCAAGAATCTCTCTGATTTATACATGGATGGTGACTGCTTTAAAAAAAAAAAAATTAGAAAAGGGGCGAGACAGATAATACCAGCTGTGCACAATGGCATATTTGAGTGTGCACTGGGAGAAGGGCAGCTCTGAGGAAAGGTGGGTGAGCGTGGATGGAACACGGTTCCCTGCAGGGCTGTGATTGACGTGCTGGTGACAACTGATGAGCCTTCCAGCCAGCCTAGTTCCCATCAGCCAGAAATTAGTCACCCTGGACCACGGCTTGAGAAGTGTCACCGATGTACACTGACCTACATTCGGCGTAATGAATCGCATTATTTATTTACACACAGTTCCTCAAGTCTCGTCTTTAAAAGGCTCGGGGGCTCTCGGATCTCTTTCTGCACAAAGGGCTTTTCTGAACTGCTGTGGTTGACAGTAAGCAGTCAGTGTTCGCCAGGAGTTATCACGTGGTGACATCTAAAGCACAGCACTGCAGTTTTGGGCTCTGCTGGGGTCTGGAGATTGCAGCAGTGGCTCCGTTTGCACAGAGCTGTTTTTCAAGCCATGAGGTTTATACGTAGTGCAGAAGAAACCCAAACTCTCTTTATAAAGAGTGGTCCTGTGAGAATTCCTGTGGTCAGAATTAGATTATTAGATTATTTAAACCCATAGGGTTTAAATTCAGCCATTTGATTGAGGCCATGTCTAGTAGAGATGAGCAGTGAAGTTTCTTGCTTTGCTTTGATGTCAATGCTTAGCCATAGTTGCCAAACCCAAGCATTCAGCTTACATTTAACCTATGCCACTGAATGCTCTACATACAAGATTTTTTCCGGTTCCAGGCGGAGTGAGATGAAGAGTAATTTTTTTTTTTAATGATTAAATATTAGCAACATATATAAAATTTAAAAAATTCTGAATGCAAACCGGCTTCTACCAAAAATGCGTCAGTGAGGTTTAAGTCTTCTCTTCAAAGCTGTGACAGCACACAGAAAGTACAGCAGGCAAACCCCTCCATCTGCTGAACTACCCTGACTCCCTGGAAAGCTGATGGGAGCAGCATTCAGCCACACTCAGGTCAGGCTGTAGGTTTGCTGTCACAGTAATGTGTTTTCCAAGCTTCCTAAAGACATGTAAAGTGCACTTGCCCATCTCTGAAGACAATATATTGCTTCCTCACTTTCTCTTTCAGCAAGGTTGTTTTCCTGAGGGACCTAGGAAAGAAATTATTTACTACATTATTTAAGAAATGTCGAGTTTTCCACATTTTTCCTGAGAGCTCTGCTCTTTTAAGAGGACAGTGTCTTACAAGACCAGAAAGTGAAGGTGCTAAAAATTAACACTTCCTGCTTGTGCAAACATTTTTCACACTTTCCTCTGTCTCATTGTGAACTAAAATTGTGACTGAGTAAGGCCACGTATCGAAAACTGTTCACTGAAGGAAGTTCTAAGTAAAGAGCAATAAGACAAGAGGAAACGGCCTCAAGATGAGCCAGGGGAGGTTTAGGTTGGATACTGGGAAAAATTTCTTCACTGAAAGGGTGGTCAAAACAGGCTGGTCGGGGAAGTGGTGGAATTTCCATCCCTGGAAGTGCTAAAAATACGTGTGGATGTGGCACATGGATTAATGGTTGGAGTCAATGATCTTAGAGGTCTTTTCTAACCTGAACTGTTCCTCTGGCTACTCTGTGCTCCACGTTTGCTTCCTATTCCATCACACAGGAGTATTTTGATCAGGTGAATCATTTTAAAATGTCTCTGGTATGGGTAGCATTGGATGCAAGGATTTTGACAGCCTTGTGGGAGTCAGCAGTTGAAGATAGACAGCATCAGATCCACCCATCAAAGAATCACTTTCTGATGGCACAGAGGAAAATGAGCAAGGTGGTTGCAGCATAGGAGTGGTTTCTGACCATTCAGTCAGCACAGGGAAGTGAAATGGAGGTTTTAAAATCACAGAGTCTGTTATTTTCCAGTAGAGGGAACTTGTGGATTTTCTCCAGTGTGACTGGACATTCTGGCTGGTCTGAGGGCAGAGAACATTGGTGGCTGTTTGTGAGAGATGGAGGAGAAAAACATCTTTGAGGGGGGTGTTGTGGTGGTTAAATTTCAGAAAGTCAGATTTTTCTCTGTCTCACCGTATCCAGCAATTTTAATACTAATGGGATTCACAAATAGTAGCAGTGGCTTTGACATTTCAGTAATGAAGCGTGCCTAGGAGAAAAGTGTATCATAATTTTTCTTTTCCCTCTGTTGCTGCTCAGTTTTGGACAGCCCTTCATTTCCATCATTCCCACTTTAAAACAAACCAAAATAAAAAACCCAAACCCAACAGCCCCCAAATCCTTTTTCTCAATTTTTTTTTTTTTGCTCAACTCTTTAATTTATTTTCTCTCTACTTAAATTAAAGCATGTGAAAAACTTGATTGGATTCGGGTCCTCTTTAGAATTACTTTTGCCTTCTTGAGAATTAAACAGAGAGAGAGAGGGAGATTGGAAGTCTGCTTCTGGGTAAAGGCTTCAAATATTTATTTTTTTTTATGATTTATGCCTTTCTCGCTCTTTCCCTCTCTGTATCCATCAGTGTGTGTATACATACACATAAATATATATATACACACACATATGGGCACTTATCACATCTCTCCATGGGCCTGAGGCTCTGTTGGACCATGCATAACATTATCCAAACTGATGCCCAAACTGTTCTGTTTTACCACCTTGTTATTGATGTTGCCAGTCATGAAGAGGTTTCTTTCGGCATGGTTGAATCCAGTGGCACAGTTAGTCTTTCGCTGGAAATATCTGTGTCACATTATTTTCTCACCAGATGTGTTTGAAATTTCTTTCATTTACCTGGGTGAATCCCGTTTTATCATCTGGCCAGCTTTTTCTAGCCCCCACGGTTCCTGTAACATTGATCCTCTCTGGGGTTTGCAAAGCCTTCAAATAAATATGGTCTGCATTAAAATGAACTGGATGTTTACCAGCTCTTTATTAAAGGTGAAATAAGAGCAGACTGACTGCTGTCCTTCCCAGGTGCTCACTCAACATCTTTCCATTTTGCCTTTTGCTCTTTGTTTACCATTCTTCAGGCAGTTTTTGGTTCATAGATATTTTCTTGAATACTTAAGGCAATATTTTCATCACTTTGGTTTGATTGCAGGATTTGGAGGGGGTGGTGTCTGATTTTATAGACAGCAAAGCTCAGTGCTATCAGGTTTGGTATCAAAATTCTTCGAGCAGGGACCTGCTTTGATGAATCGGTGTGCTGGTTTTAGGTCTGGTTTTATGATTTATGTTCACTTTTGCTTTTTGAAATAGCTATTGTAGCATTGTTTTCTCCCTTATAAATCTCCCCTGCCAGTAGCTCGTGATCTTGTCACCTTCCTGAGCAGCAGTGGATAAGTAGGTGACCACATTAGGCACTCTGTGCTTGAGGTTTCCCATCAAAACCCCGCCTAACCTGAGCAAACACCAACGAGCTCTGACAGCTTTGATGTGAGGGGACAAAACTGATGCGTGAGATTCATTTTAATGAGTGTGTGCCTCGCTACTGGGAAGCCTTTATGGCTGTGGACCTGGTTTAGCTGCACTCTGAGGGGAGCAGAATGGCAAAACTGCCACCAGCCATGATTTTTAGGTTATTTTTAATACATCCAAAGTGATAGCTACAGGTGACATCTGGAAAAAAAAAACCCAGAAACAGAATATTCCATTGTTGTGTGTTGTACCAGGTAAATGATTTTGACTAAAACATCACTGTGGAGCACAGTGCTACTAAGTTGATAAATCGGTAATTTTTTAGGGCTGTAGATGGTCATACGGATGCTCATTTGGTTTGCCCTCCCTGTCAAGAGTCCAATTTTAATTGAGAGGCTCATTAGAAGAATGACTCATTAGAAAGAATTGGCGGTGCTTGTCTGGTAGGGCTTTGTTTCATTTGCTGTGACATCAGTGTTGTACTTGGGCTGCTGATCTGGAAAGCCACATTTTAATTGCGTGTGTGTTTTCCCTTTGGAGGAAGGTTACGATGGAGGCCAGGTGACCTTTTAGTCAGAATCAAGAGAATTTTTAAAGCCTGTGATCTGGTGTGCGAGCTCAAGCTGTGCTGGGGCAGATGCTCTGTCCTGCTGCAGAGAGGTGGTAGATGCAAAGGCTAAACATTTTATGTTGTGAGCAGTTGCTGTGTCAAAAATATCTAGAAAACTTACGGCCAGTGAATTTTTCATAAAAGTGAGAGTACAGAAAAAAGATTGGACTGTTTAGACGTTCCCTACCACCACCAAAACTGCGTTATAATTGCAATTACAAATATTATTCACAGCAAAAGTAGCCTACCAGTTTATTTTTTTCATGGGTTTTTTTCATTTAAAATAAGTCCTGCACATTCTTGCCATGCACTCGAACGCTGGTGGTGTCGAATGAGCTGAAATCTTTCCTGTGGGCCATTGAAGACCGACGTGATTCCAACGCTTTCAGCTGCCAGAGGAGTGTGATCCACAGAGACCTGTCAACAAAAGCAGGTCAACAGGATTGAGCAAGGCAAAAAAAATCAATAAATCTTTGAATTAATCATGCAGCTGCCAGGGAGAATTATGGGTGCATGAAATGAAGGCTGTAGGTATATGTCTACGGCAACTTATTCTCTCCTACCTCATCGTGTCCTTTTCTGTGCCTGCAGGTTTTCCTGCCCCTGCCGCCATCTGAATGGCTCTGTGTTTATTTGGGTACCTTCGTGGAATATTCACCGTTCATTTTAAAGTAACCAATTCTGTTCTGATTACAGAAATTCCCCTTTTCTCTCTCTCTCTCTGCACCGTCACTTTTCTCACCGTTGTGCGCGCTCAGCGTGAGTTAATCCCGGGATTTCACCTCCGCGTGGAGCCAGGATTGCACATCTTGTGCAGTGAGTTGGACTGAGAGCCACTGCTGCCTGGGCGACCAGAGGAGTTAAAAATTCATGCCAGTGCTGCCGGCGAGGGGACACCCTTGTGAGTCCTTCTGCAGCAGCAGGGCTGGGGAAGGAGCCCTGGGCCAGCTCTTCCTTCCCGGAGGGACCCCCAGCTCCGCCTCGCAGGCAGATGTGCCCAGTGGGCACCAGTGGTGCCAAGGGGGAACCTTCCTCACCCTGCTCCTGAAGCTGGACAGCCACGGGATGCAGCCATGGGGAGCTAATGGGGTAGCTCGAGGGAGCAATTTGGCACTGGGGACATGCTCGGGAGGGATGCGAGGAATTGTGAGTTCAGAGTTGTGTCCTGGGTGTGTTTTTTGTGGTTTCAGCCCTGTGCTTTGGTTTCATTCCCTCCTTCTCCTGCAAAGGGTTTATCTTTCATTGCAGTGCCCCGGAGGGATTGTTCTCAACAGCTTCGCCATGCAAAACTCGAGTGTTTTGCTGCGGCAGCTTCTGGGCTGGCAGCAAGAGAGGATGGGGAAGTGAATACCTAGGCAGCTTTAAATCTTTGTTTCTGCCGTGGATGATGCAGAGGTCCCTCCTCTGTGCCCAGCTCAACTCTCCAGCTGCAGAACTTGGTCCTGCACCATGCCAAGGGTGTCTCCTTGGCTCCCTGCCCGGGGATCAAGGCTGGCTCTCTTCCAGCTGGGGAGCAGCCCGGTACTGGATGCTCACTTTCACTGCAAATTCAAATTCATTTTCCTCTTTCATCCACAGCTTTCTTTGCAAGCAGACACTGATATTCATAAAATCCCCAGGAACAGTTGCCCTGCTACTTGTGGAAGGTCGGGGCAGGCTCTGCTCAGGGATTACATATTCCAGCTGACATACAGCACTCCTGTTTTTCAATTGCATGCCTAGGGAATTTTTTTTTTTCCTAAAGGTTTATCCCCCTTCTCCATTAAAACAGACAACCAGATTCTCAACACACTCAGAAAATACATTGGGGTCCAGCTGTGGAGATGTTTTTTTAAAATTTTTGAGCTAACAAAGAGACAAATAGATTATAATTTTCTAGAGCAGGCAGAGATTTTTCTTCTTTTTTTTTTTTTTCTTCTCTCCTTTTGTAAAACATCCTGCTGGTTAAATACCATTGTTTGGTAAACCCACATTTTATTCTTTAGAGAGACATAAACTATAAAAAAGTAACATCTTTTCTCTTCTGATATTTGTCTTGCCACTGATCCTCCAGGCAATACCTGAATGATAATGATGGAAGAAATATTTCCTTCTGTTCTTTCAGACTCACATTTGTTTTGTGCCTCCAAGAGTGCATTTTCTGTACTGAGCACTGAGAATCCTTCCATGTACTCCATTTTCACATCCAATTTAAAACTCTTTTTCACAGACCACTGACTGAAATGTATTTGTTTAAAAACTAAGAAGTATTTCTGATATGAAAAAGGAAAAATGGCACCAACTGGAATGCTAAAAATCGCTATGTGGGTATATACAATTAGACAGTATCAAAACTCATCTCTTAAATGTGCAAAATATTATGCAGACTTGAAAAAAATAATAAGACTATATAGATATATTCAATTAAAGAAATGTTCATTATATTCAGTGCCTTCTAAAACAAAAACATTTCTGTAAAATAAATTTTTAGTATAAAATTTAACAAAAGTCTGAACAAGCATTGATATTTTTACATGTATGTGCAACAGAATTTAAAACATTTTGATTTATAGTATATTTATCTGAAATAGAATTAAGAATGTATTGCAAAATAATAAACTGTCAAAGCAGCTGCTGATGTAGTAGAGAGGTTAGGAAAAAACCAGTGGGGATAAAAGAAAACTGGAAAATAAAAAATGCTAACTTTGTCTTGTATTTAAATGGAGAAGTCTTAGGGAAGAATCCGGAGCAATAAGGGGGACTGATCATCTACATAATGCTTTTTGTTCTGCTTAAATGTTTTTTGAATTCCTAAGTGTGCTGGATATCATGAAATCCTTGTGCTGAAAACAAATAACGCATTAATTTTCTTGGAAAAATTCCATTAGACCAACAGAAGCAAAGTTGATCTGCTTTTCAAAATGCACATTTATGACCTGCTGAAAGGCAAATTCAGGGCCGGGAAGCAAAAGTGAATCCATAAATAAGAAGTGATGGGATAATGTGTGCTGTGTCACAGCAGCCATTCAGCACTTTTACAGGAGGGGTGAGGAAAAGAAAACCCCTCTAAATGTCAGCGGCCCAACAAGGTCTTGTGAGATGCTCTGTGGTTTTCAAAAGGGATTCCAGAAAAAGAAGTTATTCACCGCATTTTTGCCTTCCTTTTCTTTCATGCATCTTCTCCTTTCTTGCACGAGCTCTGTTTATTATTAGGAACTCTTTGCACCCTTATCAATGGTTATTCATAGCACATTTTAGAGCTGACTTGTTTTTTAGGTGCTAAAGAAATTCCGCATCACAAACTCGGTCGAAAATCAAGGGAACCTTTATTTCTGCCTATTTTGGCATCTCTCTTTCTTTATGAAAAGCCTCAAACCTCTTTTTGGTTAATTGGAATTATCACTCTCATTTTATACAGAGGGAAACTGAAAAGCAAAGGAACAAGACCTCCTCAGTTTTCTCATTGCAAATCCTCAGGCAGGATCTCCTAAAACCTTGTCCTTTACTTGGATCCATGGTTCCTGTTGCTTCCCAAGTACTAAAATATGAAATAAAAGAGATTAAGCATGAAGGAAGTTTAGGAACCCTTGATAAATTGGAGGGAATGTTTTATTTAATCAGCAATAAACCTATGTACCAGTGCTTCAGATTTCTGTTTGTGGAGCTCTTGTTGCCTTGGACTGGAGTTCCCCATGTGAGGAGGGAGAAGATGGATATCAGTGGGAGAGGTGGTTTAGTTATAAATTGCTTATAATTAAAAAATAGCTAAAAATAGTTAGCTAAAAGAAGATGAAATGTGTTGCCTTTGTTTTGTTGCATTCATTTAGATTTATTTTCTTACTGCATCTGATACCTGATAATAAATTGTTGGAAGGAAGCCACAGGAGCCATAATTATGAATGCCCTAAATTTCCCATCCCCACCCCCCAAACCTCTGTGTTGTTTTAATTAATGAAAATTAATTGCATTTAGAATCAAAAATCTCTTCCTCCTTACTGTCTTGAAGTACATAATTCTTTTATCTCTCTCAGGATTGATATCCTTTGCTGTGAACTATTTTATTAGGAAAAATGTGTATGTATTTTGGCTAAAAAAGATGTCTTCCTATTGAAAAAGTCATGTTTCAGCCAAAATAAATAAATAAAAACTGGCAAGGGATGCAGGAAAAGCCAGAACTTTTCCTGTCAATATTTTCAAAATTACATATTTTCCTCTTTTCATTTCAAAGTGAAAGCTGTTTGAAAACTACCCATGCAATTCTCTAGGAAAAAATTATTTCTTAGGATAAAGAAGTTGCATGATTTTTTTATTGACTGCTTGGTTCCATTACCAATCTTAGCAGGTTATTTTTGTTGGTTTGGGTTTTGGGGGTTTATTTGTTTTTTTGTTTGTTGTGCTCCTTATTTTTTACTTTCCTCTATGAATTCCTGTTCTGAGAAAAGGAGTATTTTGAGCTAATTAACATATGGACATTAGCAAACTCTGTCACATCCAAATAGGGTATTTTCTGTGGAACGAAATTGCCAGAGCTCAGAAAAATTTTGTGCGTAGCCCATTTAACCACACCATTTATCTGGGATGCCCTTCTTAAATAAAATCAATGCTAATTTTGCATTTCCCTAATGGGAGCCTATTAAGCTGAGTACACAGGCATTTTTAACCTCTGACACGCTGCAGGGGCAAGCCAGCACTGGATTCAATCTGGTGTATTAATGAGGAACACGGAAATCCTGTGTCTGGATGACTTGGTTACTGGATTGGGAAGGTTCAAACACGTCCCCCTCTAATATTTCACCCAATATCTCTTTTACAGTTATTATGGAGCATCATTTAATGCTTCAGCTCAGAATTCTTCCCTTCTGGGGCTCACAGATGCCCATAAAACAATAAGATGGGTTGAAACTTGGCTCCAAATTATTTTTATTTGAACAGCAAACAATCTACTAGGCCATTGAAGACCCACTGGTTTTTAAATGAATTTGGATGGGAATTTCAAAGCAGCCTGGGCTGGCTGTATGAGCGAATTCCATGTGAGTAGAATGGAGTGGGAAACTGAAAGAGCAGGGAAAGAAAAAGTAGTTTAGATTTATTACGATTCGGGAAGCGGCTTTTTTACAAGAAGGAATAGAGCGACCGAGCTCAGGATGGCAAAACGTGTGGGCAGAAACGGAGTGACTTTGTGCTTCTCTCACTGATCCCGAAATCCCATCAGTTTTCTGTCCTGTCACCCTGGAAGCACTGGGGAGATGCTGAGGAGAAGCAATTAGGCCAGGTCTCAGCATAACCAGCTGCCTCTGACACAGTCCAAACGTGTCCATATGTTCCCAAAAGAAGAGGGAATGTTTCTCTCCACTTCTGAACCACCAGGGGAGAGGTCAGGCCCTGAGTGCTGCAGACTCAGAGAAGCAGGGGATTCAGATAGAGTTGGTTTCCATTTAAAACCTTTTCATTGAGAACTTGAATATTTAACATTTTGCACTTAAATAAAAAATAAATCCCCACTTTTGTTTTTTTTTTTCCCCCATCTCCCGGTGTCATTGACCTCCTTTGTTAGTGTAAAAGTATGAATTATAATAAAATTTGTGGCAACATCACCCCCACCCCACACCCCCTAACTAAGGAAATTTTAGAAATTGCATAGCATCTGCAAATGAGAAATGAGAAGTTGTGGAGGGCAAGGGGTGGGAAGAGGAAACTGCACAGGTGTTCTGCTGCATTCGGTAACCTAAAGCTGGAGGGGAAAGGTGGGATAAAATCACCATTTAACCCAAGTTTTCTCCGCCCTTGGGTGTGTTTTGTGTCTGGGAGAGAGATTCTATTAAATCTTCCTATGAATTATTTCCCTCACTGAACTTTGGTAGCCCTGTGCTTTTGTTTGATGGCATCAGTTTGTGCTTCCTAAGTTTAATTATTTGGGAAATCTTAGACTTCCACACATGTGCTAGAATTACTAGGCTATCCTCAGTCATCATGGGATGGAAAAGGGGGAGCTAGACATGAGGTTCTGTTCCATTGTTTGACCACGTTTCATCCCACGTGACCAGTATGGATGTATTTAAAACTCCTAAAATAATAAAATTTAGTTTAAAAAAGCTGAAAATTGTTCATCCCTTCAAAACATCGCATTGCTTAATGAGCAAAAACTTAATCACTTGAGTCACGAGTCATGTTAAAATACTTAGTAAAGCTGATTCAAAATTTTGTTCCTTGCTGCTCTGTTAAATCAACATATTTCATCTCCCACTTCTCCCAGGGAACAAACAACAGGATGAGCGGACACGGTTGAAAGTTGTACCAGGGCAGGCTCGGGTTGGACACCAGCAGGAATTTTCCCATGGAAAGGGAGGTCAGGCCTTGGCAGGGGCTGCCCAGGGAGGTTTGGAGTGTCCATCCCTGGAGGTGTCCAAGGAGTGCCTGGCCGTGGCACTCAGTGCTCTGGGCTGGGGACAAGGTGGGAATCTGGCACAGCTTGGACTCGATGACATTGGAATTTTTTTCCAACCTTAATAACTTTTTGGTTCTATTCTATCATGTTAAGACCCAGAATCACTAACGAGCCACAAACTCTGGTGTTTCTCTCACACTCAGCTGCCTCAGGTGCCTCCACGCCCTGCCCCTCCTGTGATTTAATTTTTCTGTTTCCCCATCACCCTTGGGCACCAGTGCAGATGCTCCTCGGATGTATAAAATGTTGAATTTTTAGATGTGGCAAAATGTTGTTTTGATAAATCACAAGCATCTTTCAGTGGCTCAAAGGATATTAGAATGTCACAGCCAAGCAACTCAGCATTCTCATTCTTTATGCCTGTCTTTGAGGACACACTTTGCAAACCGTGGAGAAAACAGATAATTCTCTCTAGGAATTAGGAGAGTCAGAATATTGCTGTACCGCAGCGAACAATTAATGATATTTATCTCTCACATAAGGCTTTACCCTTTTCCCATATAAATCTTTCCTGTAGGAGCAATTTAGTGAGTGGTATCTCCATTTTGCACATACAGAAACCGAGACACTGCATGAGCACAGGGAAAATATCAAATATCTACTTCAAAGCTTTACTGCATTTAAAGTTATGTGGGTATTGTCGAGGCCCCCACTGTGCAAACTTTAGGCCACACTTTCAAAATGTTTCTCTCACTAAGTTTGTGGTTTATGCTTGATTCTGTAGAGCTGTCTTAATTGTGGGTGTTTGGGGATTTTACTTAGAATGTTTTAAGACTCGGAAAAAGTAAAAAATTACTTATTTTATCTGCATAATCATTTGGACCCACCTATGAACTCTTGTAATATTTATTCATCTACCTAAACATTGCAAAATGCAATACAAGCAAAGCAAGAAATTACAAAATAGAAGCTTAACTGTGGGGGAGAGGAGGAATGGGAAAATTAAGGAGACACAGAGTTGTATTAATTTTTGCTGTCTCCTTAGCTGACTTGAAAAATGTCAAATCTGAGTCTACATTTCAAGGTTTTGTGAGCACTGTAGAAAATTCCTCAGCTGTTTGAGACCAAGGGAATCTCCTATGTTTTCTTAGCACTGCACTCTCTGAAGATGAATAACCACTTTTTTCTGATAGCTCTGTTTGGCTGCAGCCTAAAACCCATTTTAGGGAACATTAGTCTGACAGAGCCAAGCTTGAAGCCATGTAAGATATTTAAAATTGGACTCTTGGCAGGAAGCTTCTCCTTACACACATTCATTTAAAAAAAAACAATTTAATTACTCATAGTACCTGAAGTAAGCAAGCGAGAGATTATTTCAGGAGACATAAAAGAGCAATTTGGAGTCTCACAAATGTCCCTATATGTGATTTATTTCTTTTAATCAGCACTGACCTTTTGAATTGATTGTCTGTGTTTTACAGAGGGACCTGTGTAACACCAGACACCCACAACTGAATGGTCTGCAATGACTTGCATTTCTAAAACCAAACAATTTCCAATACTAATTGAAAGATCTGCAGCAGAAACAGAAAGCTGTGATTGAAGCTTTTTGCAGTTTGAAAAACATTCAAAGTTGATGGCCTTTGTTTTTATCAATGGTGTTAAATATTTCTTGACACTGTGGGTGATATAAATAGTGACATGCAGTTTAGTTGAATTATAGACTATAGATGCATATGCTTTTGCAAGAGCCTTAGCCTGTAAATAAAGACAATAAATCAGATTTTTCAATCAGCCTTCCACCTGTTAAACATCCTATATAAAGCCACCCTGGCTACAGGTTGAAGATCCAGCAGGGCATAGATCAGAAAATGGCAATTTTTATTGCTACAGCTGTTTGGCATTGGCCCTCAAATTCTAAGTGGCTGACAGAGCTCCTCAGTTTGGGGCACTTTTTATGTTTACCTGCCTGTCTGGGGAAAAGCAGCATGTTCCTCATGTGTAGCATAAGGAGCCTTTGGGGGATACTTGGTAACTGAGGTCAAAATGTGCACATCCCTGCAGACAAGTCCAAGTCTCTTCCACAGAAATTACTGTGACAAGAGATGAAGCTCATTTCTGTGGAGTGAAATTCTGAAACCTGTCTTGTTTCTCTCAAGTGGAAAATGCTTAGATCAGAAAACGATGCTGCACAAAATTGCCTGGTTGAGTTGGATTTTACTCTTTACATACCTTGTTCTAAGCTGATTGTCTGGATGATGTTCCTCAGGAAAAGGGTTCTGTTCTTGGAGGAAAGAATATTGTTTCCTTGCAAAAAATAAAGATCTGGAATAGGAAAGAGAGAAAGACACATTCTGAAGAGTCAGCCTCAACTTGTGGTAGGTAGTTAATTCCCCAAGTAGCACTGCCAGCTGCTGTTCATGGGAAGTCACAATTGGGATTATGTTTGTTCATGTAATTAGACAATGACNCACAATCCCAATCCCTTCCTGCTGATCCTGTGGGATCAGCCCAGGATTCAGCTGGTTCCTCTGTAGGTTTTTGGTACCATTGCTTGGCAGAGCTTGCAGAGAATCTCTGCAGATGTCAGTTAAGGAACATGACATTTTTTATCTACAGTGTTCTTAATCTAACAGATTTACTTGTCTTGATTTCACACCTAATTGCTGAAAATATTGTGACTAGATAGGAATATAAAAGCAGTATAATATAATGCCTGTTGACAGAACTGATTAAGATTGAAAAACAGAGGAAAGCAAGTACCCCATTATGTGCCAGAGGTCACTGAAAAATGTACTCAAGGCTGCTGATGTAAAGCAACTCGATATTCTGTTATCTGTGGATGATTTTAAAAGCAAGTTGTTCTTTAATGGAATTCCCTTTTCACTGGACTGTCACCACTGACTGCTCTATTATGTATTCAATTACTATATCTTTATAAAAAATTACTTGTTCTATGGAATGATAGTTTAAAAAAATTGAAATTATGAAAGTTTGAGAAAATGTAGCAGTTACCCAATACGCCATCGGATTTTCTCATTGTGAACCAAGGCACTCCTTGTAGAATTTCTATTTTATGCAAAGGCATAGCCCTTTTATTTTACCTCAAAGATGGATAATTTCTGTTTTAAAAGGAAAGAATACACTTGACCTCCGTAATTGTTTTGTGCTGGAAAAAACTGAATCATCCAGATTTAGATCTGCTACTACCGCTTTCTCTTTCACAAATGTGTGGATTCCTCCCTTTTTTTACAGTGTGTGCTGTATTTTAGTTTGTGCATGACCAGACTTCATTAATCTCTAATATATACACTCGATGACAATCCCTATGTATCCCTTCTCCCTGGAAATGCCAGACATTTCTTCCTGTGTAGAAGTCACCATACTTATTTTTGTTTTGCTGAGTTTCATCTAAAAAGAGGTATCACAAAACCTCCTCGGGTGCTCAACATTTGTGTTAAAGCCATGGTTATTACTCAGAGTGAAAATGAAGACAGTGGCTTCATCTTGCAAAGCAGCTCAATAGTTTTATTGAAAATAAATCCAGTGGTATTTTCTTCCCGTGGTAAGTGTGGGGACGTGTTTTATTATTCACCTCAGTGTTCTGATGAGACCAGCCAGTCTCTGGGCTCCAGCAAACGAGGCAATTGCCTCAGGCAGAGACTGCCAGAAGGGCCTGAATGTCCTTGGCCACGCTCGGTGTTTCCCCAGGGCACAGGGGAGCCTTGGGAGGATTCAGCCACAGTTTGTGTCCCACCACCACCTCCGGCACCAGGGACCTGCAGAGCCAACTGCGGCTTTTTACTGCGGCAGGCAGCAGCAACCACCTCAGGTGCTGCTGGCTTGGTCTGGATCAGGACCGTAAAGAAATTTCTCCTGACTCCACCAAGGCCTTGGCTGTGTTGTCCTCTGCGGTTCCTTTGGGATTTCTCCTGAGTTTCTTGGAGCAAACACAGGATGCTGCTGCATCTCTCAGCTCAGCAACGGCCTGCCTGCAGGGAGGGAGCTGTCGCATCACTCTCTACTGAGCAGACCTTGAGAATAATCACCCCACTAAAGATTGAGCACCCTGGGACTGTGGCCCGTGGGGCTGGGACCTCTGTGTGTGTGTGTGTTAATAGACAGGGGTAAAGAGAAGGCAGAGGAGAGGAAGATGTACGGCAGAGTGTTCCTGTTCATTGCTCCTGCTCCTCCTTGCTGCAAAACCTCTGCTCGGAGAGATGCTTCAGCAGCAGGTGACTGCACCAGAATATGAATGGGGGCAGTTCACTCTTTATGTTGCCCTTTGTAAATGGATTATTGCCTTCTGGCTGTGGTTTACTGTCACTGGCGTGTTCTGCTCGTAAGCAGAAGGTTGTGCCTTCCAAGCAATTGTCTAAAAATGGAAAAAATCTCTCTCCCGGATGTGCAAAGGGAGGATGTTGGCTGGTTTTGTGCAGACAGAACACATACAGAGGTAGACATTGGCTTTGTGTAAAGTGGTTATCTTCGGATTTTGCTTTTAAACAAAGCAAGCAAAATTTGGAGCATATTTCAGCGTGGAGGTCAGAGAAATGTGTGTCTTGTCTAATGATAAGCAGAGGACATCTGGTTATACCATCCATCAGTCTGTCGCCTAGAGCAAGAGATATTCAAGTTTGACATGTCTGTTTGGGGAGGGGGAGGGAGGAGTAGAGAGATAACGGACTGTTTTATTAAAATGCAGCAGTGGAAGTTGTTGGTTTCCTTTGTTTTGGTTTGTTAGGCTTTGGGTTTTTTTTTGTTTGTTGTTTTTTTCTCCCCCCCAATCACTTTTAATTATATTTACTGTGTTCACTCTTTGTGGGAGCTAGCCAAAAAGTTGATCACCTAACACTACCCAAAAGATGAAATTATTGATTACCCGAAATATTAAATAATTTGAACACTAAAAATGTTTGAACACTATTTTAAAAAATTATTCTGGCTCTAAGTTACAGACGATGTTAAAAGTAGGAAGTCCTTTCTCATTCATATTAAAAAAAAAATCCTAAAAAGTAAAACAGCTTTATTTACATGCAAAGATATTGATAGTGCTCTCCTAGATTTGAACATGGGTCAGATTGTCAGTCCAGCCTGCCTATGAATTTAAGTTGCTACTATATTGTTGATTAATTCACAATATTCATATTGTGTTGCTAATCCTAATGAAAATAAGAATCATTCATAATTTAAAAAGTTGTTCATAGTTCTTAGGCAGTATTGTGCATTTCTAAAATATGTTCTTTTTTAGCTTTCTGATCTTATCACGCAATCAATTCATACAGATTTCTAATTCTTTTAAAACAGAAAAAGGGTACTGAACAGTATCTTCTTTCTTTAATTTTTCATTTTTGTCTTTATTTTCCTTCACAGAATATGCAGGAAACTGCTACATTGTGACATTTCCTTCAGATTTTGCCACTTACATCCCTTTTAAAATAATCTTTTGACACCAAGAAAGTTGCTTCTTGCCTGGGTTTTGTTTTCTCTTCAAATGAAGAATTCCTTTAGAACGAGCTTTTTGTTTTCACATCAAAATTGCTTTGAATGTTCCAAATCTCCTTGAATGCACGTGATTTATTTTCTGGAGTTGCAGCCTGTGTTGTGTATCTTGTTTGAATGCAAACTTTGAGAAAACTTAGGCCAGGCTGGACACTGGGGCTTGGAGCAGCCTGGGACAGTGGGAGGTGTCCCTGCCATGACAGGGGTGGCACTGGATGGGCTTTAAGTTCCCTCCCAACCCAAACCATTCCGTGATTCATGGCGGGGCCAGGGGCTGCCATCACTGAAAATCTGCTGTGTTCATTTCTGTGGGAGGTTTGGTCAAAAATGGATGTAATTCATTTTAAAGAGGGATTTCATTATAGAATTATTTATATTAAATTTTAGCCATAAAAGCATTTTTGAATCTAAGTGAAAACTTTCCTCTGAAGTTAAAACCTTCAGTGCCAAGAAATGTCTAGTTCAAGACAGATGCAGTTTTGAAAATCTTGTTGCTTAAAGATAACTCGTTTTTTTACAGCTAAAATTTGTTTTCTGTCTATGTCTTGGTAGTAAAGGGCAAATATAAGTTTTTACTTAGCATTTAATGGAATTTAATAGAACTGGCTCTGGCAATGACTGATTTGGTTGTTTAGTAATAGGTGAAACAAGTCTCTGACTGGGCTTTTATAGCAGCTGCATGAATAATCAAATTTCTGTTCAGTTCCGTTACAAAGCCAAATAAACATGTGTTTCTTCTCTTTCTAACAATATGAATCAAAACTTGCTTTGTCCAGTTTTCCCCTGGTTGGGGTATAGAAAAGCTAGAATTATTCCGGTGAGTCTCACAACACATTCATCACACTGAAGGAGAACCTTTGTTTGCACTATCAGCATATATTCAGCTAAAGCAATAAACTACCAAGGATTAGATTTGAACACAACTGATTGATTTTGGTATCTAACACTGAATGTCTTCCTGGATATTATGCTCGTCAGAGCCGTGCTTCTTTTGCCTCAGACCCATTTTGAAACCTAATGCTCTTTTGAACCCTACATCTAATCAGGTTTCTCTGGCTCCTTAGGCAGATGTCTGTCTGTCTTTTTCTTTTTTTTTTCCCCATTTTTTATAGAACTCATGGAACCATTCATACTTTTCCGTTTGTATTGTATTGAGCACCTTGTCCTGTCTGCTGTGGGAGCAGTTTCATAACTGCAAATATTGTGGTATCCTTCTCTGCAGATGTAAAAATTAAAATAAGCAAAGACCAGAGCTGGCCTGTTTTGTTTCTATTCACCACTTGCTGTTGAGACAGGGATTTATAAAATCCCCCCAAAAGATAAGTAACTTAATTTCTGGCCTTTCAAAGGTTAATCACTGCAGTTTAAATGCAAATGTTATTATTTGTTCTATATTTAAATGAAAATTAGCATTTCCATAATAGGTGCTGCTTGGGAAGCTGGGGTTTTCTTTTTTTTCTCCCAGTGGCCAAAGTTACAGAACTAAAATCTTGTAGAAAACAAGTGCTGGAAGCATCCAAAACCACTACTGCCCCGTGTAGGTAATGAAGTCATAGGTTTTGTGACTCATAACTTGTGGAAGAATGATTTTCATAAAACTATGTGTTTTAAAATACATGTTCTCATTTTTTCTCCCTTCAGATTTAAGCCACTGGAAGTACAGCTTAGGCATTTCTCAGGATGTTAATAAAGTGTTAAAACTTTGATGCTGAATTAAATAGAATATAGGAGTGCGTGGAGTTGTTGGCAGGTGTTTCAGAGGACTTTTTAGAAAAGGTAAAGCATTTATATGTGTGAAGATAAAACCCCTCCAGCTGGAAAAAGAAAAAAAAAAAGGTAGGAAACATGAAGATATGCCATTGGAGAGGTCATATAATCTTAAAATTTAGCCCCAAGTAGTCAATCCCTCATTTCTGACTGAAGAAATTCTTCCTTCTGTGCTGAGTTTTACCATTGTGGAGTAAATATGGTCGGGTATCACAGTGAAAGAGAGGTGTGAAGGTTAAAAATGCAGGTGGCCTCCTTTTTAAAACAAAGTGCTGAGGCCAAGGCAAATCAGCTGCGGGTTTTTTTGATGGAGACAGTGACAAAAGGAAGTGGGCAGGCACNTGGAACCGACAGTATCTCAAGCAATGGCAAAAACTGATAAATCACCAGGAATGACATAATATTCCCTGTTCATACATAATATATATATTTAATATGTATATAATATACATAACATACCCTGTTTGACCACCGTTTCAAAGTTTTTGGCTTACAAAAAGCCTGTCCCTATTTCCTATTGTTCCTGGCAGAGAAATGCCTGTTCTTTGGCATCTNCTGGCCTGTTTTGTTTCTATTCACCACTTGCTGTTGAGACAGGGATTTATAAAATCCCCCCAAAAGATAAGTAACTTAATTTCTGGCCTTTCAAAGCTTAATCACTGCAGTTTAAATGCAAATGTTATTATTTGTTCTATATTTAAATGAAAATTAGCATTTCCATAATAGGTGCTGCTTGGGAAGCTGGGGTTTTCTTTTTTTTCTCCCAGTGGCCAAAGTTACAGAACTAAAATCTTGTAGAAAACAAGTGCTGGAAGCATCCAAAACCACTACTGCCCCGTGTAGGTAATGAAGTCATAGGTTTTGTGACTCATAACTTGTGGAAGAATGATTTTCATAAAACTATGTGTTTTAAAATACATGTTCTCATTTTTTCTCCGTTCAGATTTAAGCCACTGGAAGTACAGCTTAGGCATTTCTCAGGATGTTAATAAAGTGTTAAAACTTTGATGCTGAATTAAATAGAATATAGGAGTGCGTGGAGTTGTTGGCAGGTGTTTCAGAGGACTTTTTAGAAAAGGTAAAGCATTTATATGTGTGAAGATAAAACCTCTCCAGCTGGAAAAAGAAAAAAAAAAAGGTAGGAAACATGAAGATATGCCATTGGAGAGGTCATATAATCTTAAAATTTAGCCCCAAGTAGTCAATCCCTCATTTCTGACTGAAGAAATTCTTCCTTCTGTGCTGAGTTTTACCATTGTGGAGTAAATATGGTCAGGTATCACAGTGAAAGAGAGTTGTGAAGGTTAAAAATGCAGGTGGCCTCCTTTTAAAACAAAGTGCTGAGGCCAAGGCAAATCAGCTGCGGGTTTTTTCGATGGAGACAGTGACAAAAGGAAGTGGGCAGGCACAGACATCAAGTGTGCCCACAGATTTAAATCTGGCAGACTTTTCTGAGGATGCACCTCACGGACAGTTTGCCAGCAGGTAAATATTGCTGGGGTTACTGCCAGTTTCTTTCTGAAATAATAGGATTTGTGGTTGGTTGTTGCAAGCCCTCTCTCTGATGTGTAGGCATTAGTTGGGGTTTTTTGTTCATTCAAAGGTGTGGTCTGGTGTGCAATTCTTTTCTGAAATTGCCTTACCTATAATAATGTAGGGAATAATTTGCTGGTTGCATTCTAAATGAGCAGGTTTGAGCAATATTCATAGGAAAAGTAGCCCTAAATACTTCTCAGTTTTTGTACAATCACTTTTTATGTTAATCTGCCAGGAGGATTTTCTTGAGAAGGTAAAGAACAGCATCTTTTAAAACAAGCAAGGTGGAAATACTCCCTTAGGGGAGCAACAAATTCAGCTTGTTAACCACAGGCTAATGAAATGCAGATTTAAATCTTCTAGTACCTGTCTTTTTCTAGGACCAGAGATGCCTCAAAGAGATTATACAGATAATTTCTACTTGAAATCATTTTCTCTCCAGAGATGGATGGATTATGGAGTTAGGATAGGATGTAACATTTATACTGGTTACTCTGGAGAAATTGAGCCTAAACTTTTTGGACTATGGCCCCTTGCCAAGTGGGTTTCCTTGAAATCACCTCTATAGTGTCAATATTTTCTTTTCCACCTGGAAGAATGGAACCGACAGTATCTCAAGCAATGGCAAAAACTGATAAATCACCAGGAATGACATAATATTCCCTGTTCATACATAATATATATATTTAATATGTATATAATATACATANCACTGTTTCAAAGCTTTTGGCTTACAAAAAGCCTGTCCCTATTTCCTATTGTTCCTGGCAGAGAAATGCATGTTCTTTGGCACCTAATATTTTGGAATCTCTCTGTTTTTTTGGTGGTTTTTGGTGTGATAGCCATGTAACAAGAAGTGCAGCTGCTGCAGACCTTTTATACAGTGTTTTAAACTCCCTTAATTCCCAAAGGAGTGTTAATTCTTTCCTTGGCTGCTGCTCTAGTTCTTCCATGTTATAAGATCTGTTGATCTGTCTTTTTTGATTTTTGCTTACATTTGTGCCTCTGCACATCTTGTAGAGGCATCTCCTGGGAAACATCTTCTCTTTGTTCATGCTTTAGTCTTGAAATCAGTACTTGAACGTAGCTGTATTTTACAGATTGGTTATTTTGCTATAATTAAGCCTCATGAATATGAAGATTCATGTAGTATTCCCATGGTGTCCTAGGAAGTTAGGTTTAGCAATATGATTTCATTTCATCTCTCTGTAACCCATCATCATATCACTTTTGTTAAACTGAAATACCACGTTGGTTCTTAGGAAATACAGAGGATGTACTTGCCAATTTTTGTTTTTATTTTTAAGCCTAAGTGGATGGACTGNGATGGACTGCAATAATTCTTCTCTGGAGAGCTGAGACAAACCTTTGCTGAGGGAGGGGGGGTGGAGGAAAGAAGGTCAATGAAACCTTAAAATAATTTTATTTGAAAATTTATCAAAATATTGTCATTTAATAAAAGCTCTAATAGTGGATAGTGTAATTTACTGAACAAAGTGATGAATCAAAAGTTTTGGGATGGGATTGTGTTTTTAAGACTATCCTTGGTTTTCTGTGTCTTTGTTTTGGGGAGACTCTGTATAGTTCCCTGCCTTTGGACTTGTTCCCACCTTGTTCTATTTCTCTATTTTTCCACTATTTATTTTGTGGGATTTTTTGTTTTGTTTTGTTTTGTTTTTGTTTTTGTTTTTAATGTAATTTGGTTTTTAAAGAGTAAAAGATCTGGGAAGGTGCCACCTTTCATTTCATGAATTCACAGTGTGTGGTGCAAAGGACACCAATCTCAGCTCGCTTTTAGGTGTCATAAATATCTTGATAACAACAGAAGTTCAAAAGTAGAATTGCTTCAATGTTTTCTATATGGTGGAGTGGTTTTTAGTTTACTGATTGCAGCAGAAGAGTGAGTAGAAATAAATCTAAGCAGACTGGACCCAGTGCTTAAGGTGGATGGAAGACATCTGTGTCCCAACAGAAGTCTTGCTAGACCCTTGTTGGTGATAAATAATAATTAAAATCTTCTATTTTGCTCTGTCACTTTGCCTCTAGAACTGTTTGCTTTGCAATTTACTCTCCTTGTTATGTATTAGTGATTATGAGGAGCTCTGACTTGAAAGTTAACAACGTTGGTTCTTTGGAAAATGATCCTCACTCTATAGGTGGCTGAAACCTGGACCATGTATTGAGATTTTATCTTCAACCTTTTATAAAACAGATCATCTCTGTGACCAAAGGCTGTTTTAAGTTGTTTTACTGAGAATAGAATTCCTTCATTCAGGTCCTGGGACATTCTGCTTTTCCAGACAGATGTAGTGACTTCAAAATGTTACCTTCAGCAAGTGATTTTAACCATCCAAAGGTAGCTAGATTAAAAATAAGAAATCTTTTTTTTTCCCCCCTTCAATGATATTTCTGACTCAAACCCTGCTATAATTAGTTAATAGATAATTATATATAGTTCTGCATAACTTGCTGATCACTTTCATAAGTTTCATCTCATTTATATTCAGGATATAATTCTAGCTTTCAGCAAAGTGCAATTGCAGTGTATGATAGGGAGGTCTCGTGCTAATCAGATTTACTCATTCCCTCAAAATATAGTACAGAACATTAATTTCATGCTACTTCAAAATGTATTAGCCAAGTGGCAATTCCATTCTGCATCACGGAAAGGCTGATGTAGGAATAAAAAAGAAGAAAAAAACCCCCACAATAAAAGAAACCCATCCCCTCAAAAAAACCCTAAAAACCTTGAAAGATGCCCACATAATTTTCAGTTTTATGGAAAATAGGCCTTGTCGGAAAATTTGATCTTGATTTTTTTTTCCTTTATTTTTGAAGACTCAAAAAATATGTTAGAAAAGGAGTACTGTGATAATGGACTGCAACACTAAGTAATTGACTTACTGTCACGAATGTAATTAGAAACATTTATCAGCATACAAAAACTACACGGAACTTTATTAAACAGATTGCAAAAACAGCCCCCAGGCCACACAGGATACCTCAAAAATTATGTGTGTCTGTGGGTCTGTTCTTGGCTTAGTCAATATTTTTTTCTACCTTCCAGAAGAAAACATGAAATGGTCCTTGTCAAATTGCTCAAGGGCCTGAATGTCAGGCAGTGAAGAAATCTTGCTCTGACAGGGTGGCACTTGATCACACAGGACAGGCTGGGCACAAGAATTACCCTGAAAAAAGGAGATATTATTAGCTCCTAAATAGAAATATTAGCTCCAAACTAGGTTTTTATTAGAATATTCCGTCCCCTTTGGAAACAACCTTAAGGGTCAAGCAGAGGGGGCAGAACTCAGGTGTCCATTTCCTGCTCCACGTCCTAGGATAACCCAGTGACCAGAGAAGGGAGCGAGGATTTGCCATTTGGATGCCCCACCTTGAAGGGGAAGGGAGCACCCAGGGGTTGTAGATGCTCGTGGTTGAAAGGCACAGCAAAAGGCAGAGGGTCTGCAAAAGAAACAGAGTTTTATGACTGAATGACACACTTGGCATGGAAATGGTGTGTTAATCCCTGATCTCTCGGTATGAGAACACGGGTTTGGGTAAAGGGAAAAGAGAGAGAAAAATGTAAATTATAGAGGGGGAGAGAGAGAAAGAAAAGGCTCACCAGCGTTACTCCAGTGTCCAGGGTCTTGAGATGCACATGCTCCCAGGCCTTGTGGGGTTTGACAGAAAAGTTTTCCCCCACCCCGGAGATAAATTTCTTGCTTTCTATACAAATTAGTTCTCATGCACAGTCCGTTCTTCCAGACCTTTCTAGAAATGGGTCCAAGCCCTTCAGGGGTCTTTGGTGGTCTTGTCCTCCCCTGCAGCCCATGCCCATTTCTCAACCTGCTCGTGCACTGCACCGTGTTGTGCTGATCTCCAAGCAGGAGCCAAAACAGCGATGTTTGTCCCAAAAAAGTGGTTACCTACCTCTGTATGGCCCCTTCTCCAGCCTGTTTTTTCCCACAGTATGTTCTCCCCCAACAGCCCTGTTAGAAGCCATGGATGGAATGGGCTCTCACTTGGAAGGTGCTCTGGGATCGTGTGGGCACAGCCTGCCCTGCACTGGTGTGCTGAGATTATTGAACTGCCCTGGGATTAAGTGAATATTGAGTAGAATTGAGGAGATGATAGGATTTTTGCTTTTAGCTTTAGTGAGGCATGCAACTGAATTCTGTATTCCAGATGAGGAAGTGCCTGAGGGAGTCTAGAAAATGGTCTGGGTTCTGGAAAAACTCTCCCAAAGTGAAGACTGTAGGAGTTTACTCTCCTGCTTCTTACTGAACATATGGGCAGAAATTATTTATTCCCAGCTTCTGTGGCTGGAAGGACTGTGGCGATACAGTTGGAGCTCGTTACAATGGCAGGAGGAATGAATGCAAGGTTTTCGCAGTGAAAACAATCCTTTAACAATTAGTGTTTACCTCAAGGTGCAGTGACTTGCAGAAGGGTGTGCTGCAGCACAGCCAGAAATGATCAGCGTCGATGGCTGGGGAAGGTTATGAGCTGTGCTGACACAGGTGATTATTTCTCTTCTTCAGAGCTGCGTCTCTCCTTAAAAGCAAATTAAAAAGAATCCTCGAGTTGTGTGTGCGCTGTCCGTGGTACTGACACGAGAAGTTTCTGTCTCTAAATAGGAAAATGCTGTTCAAAGACTTCAAATATATCAACTAAATACAGGAAAACTACATTGAAAAATGAATTAATGATAGCTGTGTCCCCCTCCCACAGATTAACCTATTTGCATCTGGGAATGTTTTGTTTATTGTGGGATAATCCCACCCTTCCAATCCCTCTGATTTTCCACCTTTCTCCATGGGTTGAAGTATTTAATTCTGTGTGACCACTTGTCTATTCATTGGCCAAGCATGGAAAAATTTTGCATAAATTGTGCAAAAAATTTAATTTCAAAATAATAACTCTGTTCTAGAGCAAACAGCTTCTCAAGGGCTACTTTTGACATATTATCCACGCCAGCTGGAAAGAAAGTTTGTAGAAATGAGATCGTCCAGTGTGTCACTCTATATTAAAAACAGCCCTTTTTGTGACGTGCACCAGTGTTCTGGAGGGGTGGAGCTGAGACTCTTCACCTCATTCTGCTTCTCTGATGGTAAATTCTAAACTGGATTTCAGAAGTGATGCCTATTTCTGAAGTACCCTTTTCGACAGATTCCTGCATCAAAGTTGGAATTCAGGATTAACTTTGCAGAATGTTACAGTATTCGTGTGTTGTCCCATCCTGCAGCTAATTTGCCCTGCCTTTGGAAAATAATAATGCTGATCTTTTCAGAGATATTTGTAGAAAAAATTCTTTTGCTGGGCTGTGATCGAACACGTACCACACTGCTTATGTTTGCCTTTTCACTTTGCTGTCTCTCTTTGGCTTGGGAAGTCACAATATCTGAGAGCCCAGAGAAGGTCATGCTCCGTACATGTGTCAGGCTTGATTGTAATTCCATGCTTCATTCTTGACTTTTCTTTACCCTGAGGACAGGCAGACAGAAAGACCATATTTAATATCACAATTAACTCTCCTACAGCAATCATGCTGCAAAAATATATATATATGTAAATATATATGGGCAATTGATGGTGGCAATATTGCAAAATAAACTGCCCTGCTCTCTGAGTAGTGTGTGCAGGAAACTGCAGGAATTTTTCAGGCCACCTTTTTGCACTGAAGTATATAATAATGCAATTTAGTTTAATCTTGTCATCTTGAGGAGGTATTAAAAAAATCATGCCTTGTTTGACAGCCCAGGGACTCATAGAACAATCACTTTTTGCTCAGTGCACATCGGGGAGTGCCCAGAAACTTTGGAAAACAGAAATGCAGAGGTGTCGGTGGGTTCTGGAGCTGAAGGCACTGGTGGCACAACTGGGACACAAAGTAGAAACAAGCCTATGAAAATGTGAAAGTGATTAAAAACAACCCTAAAACAATGGGGTTTTATTGATCAACAGCCTGAGAACATCATGCAGTGGCCTGAGTTTGATCTAACTGGCTCGGACAGTCAGTAGTTGTGGATGCAGTTCAGAATAGCAATAAAATAAATGAATAGATTGACTTCATAGCTGCTGAACTTTTGAACCTACAGCTTAATGGAGATATTTTCCATGTGTCACAGATGGTTACTTGTTTATTTTTGGGATTTTTGTTTTGCTTTGTTCGTAGCTGCTGTTTTGGTTGGGGTTTTGGGGGTGTTTTTTGGGGGGCAATAATTTAAAGAAAGCAGAAATTTTGCCTGAAAGAATAAGGAAATAAATGAAACATGATTGTTGCCAATTGCAGCACTAAAATTTTGATAGAATTACTTTGAGGGATTTGGTTTTTTCAGCTAATCATTTAGTCCAGTGACATAATTTAGGTCCAGAACTTTCCAGGTTTCCTGATATTTATTAAACTCACCATGCAAAAGTGTACTGAGCTCTATTAACAAGACTTGGTATGTGAAATGACACTTTGAGTCACCTCATGTATGTAAATTATGTTATTTTCCTTTTTTCTCGGACAGAAAGGGGCAAAATTTAGTCACATAGACCTAAATCCATCCATCAAAATGGAAGAGTTGGATAAGCAGGCTTGATATAGCATGGAGACAGCTTAGCTCTTCTAAAAATAAAATCTAGGCTGGGGGAGGGCATAGATCACAAACCAAAAGCAGATCTGCTTCTTGCGGAATTTTCCAGTGTATTTGAAATCTATTTGGATGGGACCAGAGAGCTTTTACAGATGTTTTGCAGCAACTGTGATCAGGCAGCAAAAAGCAGTTTTCCTTCAATTCCTTCCCAGCCACACCTCCAGTGTGACACATTCCCAACTCATTGCCATGGAGTTCAAAACTGAACAGCTCCTATGATCTGGGTACAACCCCAACAAACCTCTGCAGTGCACTAAAGAACATTTTGTGCTGCTCAGCATTAAGAATGCATAATCAACTCTCGAAAACCTAAAAGGGCTGCGCAGTCTCTAAACAAAATGGATCCTCATTCAGCTTGTATTCACTGTGCCAAACCCTTTTGTCATCGCATTGCCAATTAAACATGAGGTCACTGTGATACGAGCTTTGCATTTGCTTGTAAACCTGAATTTAAACCCTCGCCCTTGAACTGCCTGCGGATATTCTCATGTAACAGTTTAAATATAAGTGTAAAGTGATGGAAGTTCATGTGTGCTGATGGGGAGTCAGTAGCATTGAATGGATAGGTTTAGATGACAACTCTCCTGTTCTTCAAATGGCCACCACTGGTGATGCCTTAGGTTTTAACTTTTATATTTTTCAAATCCTGTATTGCCTAGTGTGTAACTCTGAAGTTTCTTACAGCTTGTTTGCTGCTCTCTTAGGCCAGACAGACACAACAAAGCTTCTCTGAGCTGTTCAAGGACACTCGGGCTGTCCAAGGCCTAAAGGTGGAAACTAGGACCATGAGGGAGGTGGAGAAGCTGAAGAAAGCTAAAGTTTTAATTGGTGAATTTATGCTGATATGCAAATGGACCAAACCTATAACAGTGTGAAGAACTTTCTTCAATTTCTCCACATCCGTCATGGTCCTAGTTTCCACCTTTAGGCCTTGGACAGCCCGAGTGTCCTTGAACAGCAAGCTCAGAGAGGCTTTGTTGTATCTATCTGGCCAAAGAGAGCAGCTCACGAGCTCCAAGAAACTTCAGAGTTACATGCTGGGCAATATAGGATTTGAAAAATATAGAAGTTAAAACCTAAGGCATCACTGGAATCATAACTCCACCTGATGTCTTATGACCTTCTTCATACGATATAAACCTGGTAAGGTCTGATGGCCTGAGGGTGGTGACAACAGCTCACGGGCCACTGAAATGTGGGGTAGTGGCCTGTGGCTCTCCTCTGCCACTGTCAGGGCACTGGCACAGAGGAGATTTTAAGGTGGCAAAGCACCTTTAGAGGTTAAGGAAGAACAGGGAGGTGCAAAAGGCAGGTGGGAGGGAGGATCCTGCAACTTCGAGTTTGCAATGGGAAGGGGATGAAGTGCCTGAGGCGAAGAATGGGGTTTGAAACTCTTGGGAAGAAATATCAGGATGGTGCAGACAGAGCGGACTCAGACAAAATTTTGGAAGTTCTTGCAGGGAACACGGCTTGTGTGTCCCTGTATTTACACATGCAGCACTAAGTCCTTTTTATTTCACCTTTCCCTGTGCCTGGGATAATGGGATCACAAATAATTGTGCCTAACGGGATTTTAATGTGAGCAGGTTTTTTGTGAGTGGTTTAACAGATCTCCTATTTGTACTTTGGTATTCCTGGGAAGTCAACCAGATTCATTCTTGCTGACAAATACTTACATAAATTCACCCATAAATCCACAACACTTCTATTTTCTGCCATCAGTTCAGTCTGTGTGTGTTATTTACCTGATAGTCAGCCCTTTTTTTTTCCTTCACTTAACCTTGTCTGTCTTCCTCAACTCTTTCCACATGAAATATATTTGAAAGCTGATTTATTCTGTACTGGATAGGGAGTACAAGGAGGCTCCTATTCTATGCATCATCCAGATTCTTTTTATTAAATCAGCCACATACAC
>VYZQ01002944.1:0-10032 GCA_013400655.1 Mystacornis crossleyi | reverse complement strand
TTTTTTTTTTTTTTTTTTTTTTTTTTTTTTTTTGGCAAGGAAACCTATTTCAGAGCTATTGTGTGTTTCAGGTCTTGCAAAAGCTCCTTCATGTAATGCTGTGAGCTGTAGAGTTCATTCATGTTCAGTTGTGGCATCACAGAGAACATTTATTTACTGTTGCTGAGAAAACCATTGGCTCTGAATTGTGAAGGGAGAGGTGGATACAGTGCCTGGCAGCTTTGTACCAGGCAAAAAGGCTGGCAGTGGGAAAACTTTCCCAATGTTAAGGCTGTCCGTTCCAGCCTGACTAATACAGAATTTATGAGTCATGCCAAAATTTTGTTGCCCTAAATATGCTACCATAAATCCAGGAACCTTTTCCAAGGCATTACATAAATGGGAGATTATCCACTGCTGCTTCATGTGAGGTTTGCAGCCAGATTTCATAACAGGACTGGTTTGGATTTTCTTAGGACTTCATCAGCATCATTATTCTTCCAAGTGGCATCGGGTTACGTGTGTCAGTGAATTTAAATCAATTTATCAGTGATGCACCCCATCCCCAACATTCAAGACCCATGATATTTGCAGGGAAATTAATCATCCTTTTTTCCTCGAGTTTGTTGCTTTGACCCTTAATTTTCAAAAAACTTAAATGTTAAAGAAGGCAGACGTGCTTAGAAGGCTGATGAATAAAATTGTGCTGGAAATATCTGAAGCAAAGCAGAGGAGATCTTCACATAAGTGATTGTTTGGGCCTTGGCCTTCAGACCTTACAAAAGCACTGAAGGGATTCCTGAGGCAAAGCAGGCTTGATCCACTTCCCACTCCCTCACAGCTTGTCACACGATCTGTTTAGTCTGTAATGTCAGCAGGATGTATTGATAGGAATATTAATACTGCTTTTTTCAGTATCCAGTGGTCTATAAAAACCATCATTACTAGGGATATTCCGGAATCTGATGCAGGGCAGGCAGGGGCTGTGAAAGGATCTTGGTGATGCTGCAACTGGGGGAGAAACGAGCTCTGACCTGCACACTTTGGTGTGTTTTTCTCTCTGTGTTTCAGGTAGGAGCTTAGAAAAACCTTGTCATGAATANAGAAACGAGCTCTGACCTGCACACCTTGGTGGTTTTTTCTCTCTGTGTTTCAGGTAATTTATTTACTGGTAATTCAGGTAATTTATTTACTTAGAAAAACCTTGGAATCAAAACAGGAAGTCTTTATCCCTGGTTCAAAGCTTCAGTATTTCAGAATCTCTCCAAGTGCCTGGTTTCCACTTAGGATATTTTGCTCTGCAGCTCAGTCCAACTGCAGGCGACGGCCACCTACTCCCTTCCCTCAAATTGTCCCCAAAGATTGGGAGTAAGGCACACTTTGTGCAACATAAAGGCTTGGAAATCCAGAATTAGGTAGGAGGGGATGGGGGAGCAAGCTCCAGTGAGGTGGAAAACTGAAGGCCCTCCCTCCAGCCTCCTGTGCTTTCCTGCTTACCTGGGGTAAGGGCACTGAGAGTTCCCTGCACCTCTGGCCCTGGGGGCTGGGATGTGGCTCAGACGCCTCTTTTGACCAAAGCTTTGTAACTGCAATAAATAGAAACCAATTTATGCAACAGCTTGGCAATATGGAGCAGTGCCCACCAGGGAAGATGCCTGTGACCCCAGCAGCGTTTGATCAGCCATTCTGGAGAGGATGGTCTGTCCTGCACTGCCTTACTCCTTTTTCTCACCAGGCCCCAAATTTCAATGAAGTTTTAAACAGAGAGCACGTTCGTCTTGGAGAAAATGGGGGAAGAAATGGATGCATCACTTTGAGGATGTAAAAATGAAAAGGCTGTTCATTTCTTTCGTATTTTTCCTAGCCTGTAATTATTCCTAATCAAACTACAACAAACAGTAAACACTAAAAATGAAATAAACGCAGTGACAGTTTGCCAATAACGAGCAGAAAATGTTCCATCTGTCTAGCAGTGAGTAAAATGTGTGTAATTACTGCTCATTTTTCTTCTAATTGCTGACTTATTAGTTTAAAGCTTACGCACAACTGGTGAACAGTGCCGACTACCCATTCTCTAATTACAGCCCCTGCTTTGCTGTGCTTGAAATCAAGAAAAGCAAAAAGCAGAAAATTTGCATTTTAAAAGAGCTGTCTGAATTAACCCCTCTGGTAAGAGCATCTTTTCAGTTTTGGCATCACAGGTCAGACCCTTGGCTGACAGAATCAGTGTCTGCTTCTATCAGCTGGAGATTCGTGTCTCAGTGGGATTATCACCGCTCTCTTCTTTTTTCCCCCCTTATTTATTCCAAGCTTACATTATAATTTCTAATTTGAAGAAGGTTAATGAATGCTCTGAAGTGGATGGTAGGTCAAGGGAAGTAATTCCTGTGAGGAAGCAAAGGTTATGACAGCCACGAGTTAGTAAGACTTTCTTCACTTTGTGCTCCTTTTTCTTTATCTGATTATCTCCAAATGGGTCAGATGAGGGTCTGTCTGTGCTTCAGCCTGCTCTTTAGCACAGAGCGAGCCGAGCCACCTTTCTCTGTCCTCCTCAGGCTCTCTCAGAGCCAGACTGTGCCCGAGGTGACAGAGAGGTGGTTGCACATCTTGTGTGCCATCTCTGTTGGGTGTCAGAATCCATCCCTTCACAGGGGCTTTGGGGTCATCAGAGAATCAGAGAATGGTTGGAGTTGGAAAGGTCCTTAAAGATCATCTGATTCCCAAACCCCTGCCATGGGCAAGGACACCTTCCACCATCCCAGGCTGCTCCAAGCCCCAGTGTCCAGCCTGGCCTTGGACACTGCCAGGGATCCAGGGGAAGCCACAGCTGCTCTGGGCCTGCCCTCCATCCAGGAGGGATCCAGGGCCTCACCACCATCACAGAGAAGAATTTATTTCTAATATCTAATTTAACCCTACTCTCTGTCCATTTGAATCCACTCCCCTTTGTCCTGTCCTTCCAGCCCTTGGGAATTGTCTCTCTCCAGGTTTCCTGGGGCTCCTTCAGGCCCTGCAAGGCCACCCTGAGCTCAGCCCAGAGCTTCTCCTCTCCAGGCTGAACACTCCCAGCTCTCCCAGCCTTTGCTCCCAGCAGAGCTGCTCCAGCCCTCTGCTCATCCTGGTGCCTCCTCTGGCCTCTCTCCAGCAGCTCCACGTCCTCCCTGTGCTGGGCCCAGGGCTGGGGCAGCTCTGCAGGTGGGCTCTCACCTGAGCAGGGCACAGGGGTAGAATTCCCCCTTTCCTGCTCCCCAGGCTGGGGGATCAGCCCAGCACAGGGGAGTTTCTTTGTCCCAGCACCAATGGACAGGACATATCCAGCTTATCTACCAGATGATACCATACGGGTTGATTTCCTTTGTGGGCAGTTCAATGTGAGAAGTGAACAACTAAAAACAAACCCAGTTTGGTCATTTTCAAAAGCCTGGTGGTACTGTTATTGGCCATGATCTTTTTTCTTAAAATAGATGAAAAGAACAAGAACTTTGAGGGAGATTCAAAAAGCTGACAACAGAGCTGTCAGCTAAGCGGTTTCTGGGATTTCACCTCAGAGGGACCTGAGAAGGAAGGACAGCAAGGCAGATTTGCTGGCCAGGAGACTGATATTCACAGCATGGGTTCCACACGTCTACTGGGTGACATTTAGAGGCTCACAAATGGGCACAAATTGGGTGTGCTAGGCTCTTGTAGGCAGCCTTTTAATCACTTGCTGTCTTTTTAGAGTGCTGATATTGGAAAGCAGGTTGAAGCCGCAGGTGAAAATTATTAAATAAGACACTAGAAAAATATGACACAGAAGTGCAACAGTGACATTCATTTCTCTGAGGGAGCTCTGCACTGCTTTAGGTGGGGAAATCTCCTGCTTTAGCAGCTCAGCGTTAAGTCAGAGCAGTCAGGATGTCCCTTGCCCTGCTGGACACCAGAGTTCCAGTTGTGGCAGCACAGATTTCACTGCAGATGGTAAAACCCTCTCTGGCAGCTGAGGAGGTGTGTAGGCCTCACGCTGCCTTGCCTGGATGGCTATCGGCACATGAACTATTCAGTTCAAAACCTTCTGTTTCAATTTGCCCCTAAAACAAAAACTCATTTTTCTCTAGCTGGAGTTGGTGCTGGCGCACGAGGTGTGGGCTAAACGCTGTGGGGGATCCAAAGAGGATAAAACATGACAAAAAGTCCAACCAGCTGCCACTCCTGAAGACAGGATCCCTTGGAGAACTTTCAATCCTGAACTCTTAAACCCAGCTGTTACCAAAGTGGGATTCAAGGGTGGATGTACCCAACCACATTCACACTCCTTGAGGACTTCTGGCAGTGGAAACACTTAAACAAAGTTAAATGTCATAAAAGTAGAAGTCAGGGCACTATATTTGAGGGATTGTCCTAATTGTGGGAATAGTATTTTTAAAATAGTGATGAGTGATGCAAAGAATTAATTGTTTGGGATAAACTCTCATCAAAAAAGCGGCGCCTTTTTGGTTTTGGTTTCTTTTATTTTTTTCTTCTGGTGTAGCTGCTGGTTTTAGAGGAGCATTTGCACATTTTCTTGCCCAGGATTAAATCTGAGGAGAGTGAATTATTCTCTTGCATTCACACCTGCCAGTATTCACAGCAGCCTTGTCTTGAGAGCCTGCAACTCTTACAAATGTCAGTGACAAATGCTTACCTAAGGAGGAGAAGGAAAGAAAAGATTCTCTATATCCATCTAGTTTTAAGGAAAAAAAAAGCATCCAGAACCCACCAAAAAAAAAAATTTTTTTTTCAAGTCTTCACTGGTTTGGCAGGGAGCAGGGTGGATTTGGTGATGCTTTTAACCTTGCCATGAAAATGGAGGTGCAGGCAGCAAGAGGCTGGGATTTGAGGAAAAGGATGGACGAGAAATAGAAATTTACTTAAGCCATTTTTCTCTGTGGCTCGGGAACTGAAGCTTTCCTACTTCTTTTCAGCCCTGAATAAATGCATTTGCTTCATGGGCTCACATGCATATTATGCATAATCCTTTAGATATGCTTGCCAGCTGTGTGGTAGAGATATGGGCTGCTGGGACTTTGCTACATTAAAAATGGTGGAGATACTCCACCAAAAAAAGAACAGAAATGGAAAAAATATTTGCATAATCTTTCTAGAGTCACCTAGATTTCTTGAAAGCAGCTTAACATGTTTGGAATAATCTATTAGGGACATATTAAGGGAAAAAATACCCCCCTTTCCTTCTGACCACATGCATTTTTATTTTTTTCTCTTGGTCTAATGGATTGAAATTGCTTTATTCTCACTTTAAGAATGCTTTATTTAATAATAGCTCATATTTTAAATACTGTAGGTTCATCCACTTCCTACAGAAAAACAGGGAAAAATTAAGTTTTTCTGCCCAGTGAGCTCACAGAAACTTGTTTTTCCCACACATATTTTTCTTCCAAATATTGTTTCTTTTCCACTTGGTGTTGCTGACCTTTTCTTTTTGTTTGTGCTGTTTTACCAGAAGAGAAAGCCCACATCTCTGCAGAATGTCAGGAAGAATGTGAACATTATGCAGATATGTAATCTCCACCATACTTAGCTAACTTACTTTCTTACAATAAGGACTATTTGTGTAAAAGTCTTTATTTTTATTGTGTATCTAAACCATCATTCTCTCACATGTTGTTTCGTCTTCCCCCCTCCCGCCTCTTTCCTCCCAGCAATTGAGACGAAAATTAAGTCACAGCGGAGAGATTTTTTTTTCTCTCAGATTTTCAGGTCCCTGTGTAGTTTTGGCTCAGAGAACAGCTGTTCTTCCAGAGAAGGAACAAAAAATCCACATTTTCTAATATTCAGGGTCTATTTTTGTGCTTGCAATGTAAATATCCAATATTGACAGTCTAAATGTCCAGCAGAGCAGTGTAAATATCCAGCACCAAATCAAAATAGATGTACCTCACAGATGTTATTTTTTAATAAAAAGGTGTTCCAGCACTTTAGTAAGTTGATAAGATGGGGCACTGTGGATAAATAAAGACAAAATGTTTTGCACAGAAACACCACGACTTTAATCCGCTTTTCTATTGAACATGATGTTGTGGGTTTATATATCTATATTCCCATGAAAATCAGGATAAAAAGGGCTGTTAGGTGCTTTTTAATCATCTCGGTAGGTTTCGAATCAAACAGCTCTTTATGAGTGCTTGGAAGCATGAAACAATTGTCTCATCTCCATCAGATGAATCCTTTCTGGCTTTCAGGAGATACATCACAGGTTCTGCAGCTTTCCTGCACCTGCCTAATTTGTCAGGGTTAATCTATTTATAGGCTGCAGTTTTGTTTGCCCAAGAAAGTTGCATTTATTTTAATAACAAGCATTTTTACACCCATTAGCTTGCCTGATGTTTAAGACCATTTGAAATGTGTTTATTTTTTGTTCCAACTTGAAGAGATGCTTGATCACTCGGGAATGAGAAAAAAAGAAATCTGATTGAAATTTGTATGCAACCTCAGGTTCCTCACACTGGTTAAACAAAACAGTATAAAATACTGAAAAATAAAAAAGATACTAGAAGTCTTTGATATCCTCCACTAAGAAGAAAGCCTTGAAAATAACTCTTGCAGTCCTGTAGCATTGTTGGAAACTGAGGAAGAGTAAGGCAATGAATATTCCTTTGCCAATGTAAAAAAACCAAAAACATATATTTTTTTTTCATTTCAGGCTTGTGAGATGGTGTTACAAACCGTACAGTAATGAAAACAAAAAGTAAAATCTGTAAAATGTAGCTATGCATCCTCATAAAATTTTAAGAAAAATAAATTTGTGGGGTAGTTAACATCCTTTGTAATACAAAGATAATTGTCGCTTTTATTGTAACTGTAACATATGTGAGGATGTTTGTTTAACTCCCAGTTGTCAGACATGAAGTTGAAAGTTTTTAATAGCCTCTGGGTATCAACTCTACAGCCTCAGGCTGCTGTTTGTAATTTAATATGAGTAATTTATTATGAAGAGAGAAAAAACAAGAATCGCCCAGTAGCTATGAAAGCACATTTACATTATAATTATTAGGCACATAACAGCTCAAAAATAGATAAAAGGAATTTTAGAGTAGCATTGGCAGTAGCAATAGTATCATCTGCTAAGATAAAGCAGGGAAATGTAGCTCTAGAGAAATTACTTGTGAGGGGAGCAGTGGTTTATAGTTGAAAGGTCATCCCCATCTCAGCTGCTGACTTGGTTTTAATGCAAACCACTCGTGGGAAGTTGTGTGTATCTTAGAAATATCATCTTTCTGAGCTCTCTGAGGCTCTGTGGGGTTAGTTATGCATCAGAACAAGAGGGATTTTCAGGGCAGACTGCTGGAAGCAGTACCTCTGTAGCTGATTTCTAATTTTGCCCCCTTTTTTTTTTTTTTTTAATTTTTCCACTTTTGGTAAACTCGTTCTTAATTAGAAACTAACACTGTGAAGCATGTAATGGTCCTCCCATGAAAACTCAGCCCTGTGAACCAGACTTCCCAGAAGAGCTTGGCACTGAAGAGCAGCCACATGGATCCCAGTTTTGGGTGTTCACTGCTCTCAGCAGAACTGAGAAGCTGGAAACTTCTCCCTGATTGAATCTCTGCTGGGACCGATTATTCCCAGAGAGTTATGCTGGCATCGCCGTGTATTTCCTTCACATTTTAATGTCTCAAAAGCTATGATAAAATCACAAAACTGGCCTGCTAGGTAGTTAAGAAGATGCCAAAGCTTTGCTTTCTGTATGTGATACAGATTTACCTCACCTGTGGCATCCTAAATAACCACAGGCATGTGTGGCAGCCTGAGAGTTTCTAGGAGTGTCCCCTGTGGTGATTTCTCCCCTCTGCCTCTCCCAACACTTTCTTTGCAGTTTCTTCTATACCAATCATACCTCACAGTCCTGTGCACGTGTCCTCAACAGAGCTCTGAATGCCTGCTCAGGGTCCTCATTCACGATGGTTTTTTGGGGGAGTTATTTTCTGGCTTTCAAAAATGCCTGGGCAGCACTTTCAGGCACAGGGTGGGATTCTTGGGGTGTCCTGTGCAGGGCCTGGAGTTGGCCTGTGATTATCCTTATGAGTCCCTTGCAAACCAGGATATTCTAGGATATCATGAAAAGTCTCACGGGGCACTTTCACCTGCTGATGTAAGTTGATATTTTCATCCTCTTCCCGCTCCCTGCCCAGGACACCCAGCAATTCATTAGTGCCAATCTTTCCTATGGGTCCTGCCTTCTGGAGCAGCTGTGCTCACAGATGTGTGCCTGTCCAGTTTTAAGAAGGTTTTCCCATCCCCTGATGCCCTCAGCAGGAACCATATCCTTTTCCAGGTCACAGTGATCTTACGGAGGCACTGCTGACCGTGCTGCTGAAATAACTTGCGTGCTGAAACTCTTTTTTTTTTTTTTTTTCCTGTCACTATGAATTCTGCAGTCTGCACGTACCTGCTGCTGTCAGGATCCTGCAGAGGAAGGCTTGTAAGGTCTCCAGGTCCTGTGTGATTCCATGATTCCTCAGGGGTGTGGTACACAATGATACGTGGCTGTGCATTACCTGGTTACAACAGAAATGGAGACTGCTCCTTACCCAGGGGATTTAAGAATCTCTATCCTTAGAGAGTAATACCACCAGGATACCTCTTAATTTTGTTTTATTTTTGCACAACCATAGACAGAACACGTTTTTTTAAGGCTTGAAGAGCTCGAATGTGTCCATTTCTTTCCTGTGGTGAATCTGTCCGAATGCAGCAATGACCTAGGGGAAAGCACATCCAACAAGGCAGTGAAATCTGCAAGTGCACGCCTGGGGATGGCAAGGGGGCAATAACGTCCAAAATTGCTGGAATAAAATAGGAGGCTGTGGCAGAAAGATGATGCATGCAATTCAATTCAAAGTGCAATGAAACTACAAAGGAAAATCCAAGAGCAAATAAGATTTTTAAAAGATGCTTATCGTAGCAGCCTAATCAAGATAATGGGATTACTGAGCAAACCCTTTAAAATCATTCTCACAGATATTACACACCATTTGTCATATCATTAAATGCAATTTGAAAATGGCTGTCAGGTATATAGCAGGGCCTGTGTTCTCTCTCTGCACGGAATTCTCATGCAATTTAAATAGAAAAAAATAGAACTGCTGCTGTTCAAGACATAGAATCAGACCTAGGGAAGCAGCCACAACCTCTGCAGACCCTCAGTACATGATTAAGTGCCTCCCTGCTCTGGAGTCTTCATTCTTTAATTCAACTTCTCCTTTAATAACATTTGCAAATTCTTTCATCTACTCTGCATCTTTAATAAGAGACTCTGAGTAGTAAAGCAATCACATTTGACAAGAATTAAAGCACATTTGCTTCAGTTCAGGGTGGTTTAAGGTTACTCATGATGAAAATGAGCTGCACGGAAAGGTTTTTCTTGAAGTCCCTTCTTCTCTTCAAGTTTTCAAGACATGTCTGTCTTGAAAAGCTCAGTCATACACTATGACATGTCAAGCAACTGTTCTCAATTTCAGCTAATAGAGACATGAACATATTTAAGTGAGATAAAAACAACTCAGATTCATGTTGACTGGATGCTTCAAGTACTTAATTGACAAAAATATGAAAAAACAATGAAAATGTGAAAAAATATAATATGTTCCCTGATACAATGAATTTTTTAACAAATAGCACACGACACCTTCTAAACAAGATGAAACTGCAGAAGAGAATAACCAGTAACCATTGCTGTCTTCAATAACTTCTGCGGGGTTGTAATTGATTTGCATTTTTAAGGGGCTGATGAGCAGAGATTTTAACTTTTTAGCTGCACCCTTGGTGAGTGATTTTAGTGTATTCTGCACTCAGCTGAAGCTCTTCCTCGTATTTTGGGGTACATCTTAATGTCATGGATGTTTGAGTTGCCTGCCATCCTCATTCCCTCCTTTTAAAATGGGAAGAGCATCAAGAACCAGGTGTTCAGATATGTGTGTTTAAGGTATTAGGTTGTTTTCTAGCATTTGGTAGAGGACCTGAAATTCCCTGTTTCACGAACCCTCTGAATCTTCTTGCTGGCCCAGCCTGGAGAAGAGAAGG
>VYZQ01002942.1:0-21852 GCA_013400655.1 Mystacornis crossleyi | reverse complement strand
AAAAAAAAAAAATCCCAAAACCCCAGAGGAAACAAGAAAATAAAAAATGAAATAACAGTAGGAAGCCATCTGACTGTGTACAGCATACAGAAACACCAAAAATACCAGGGAAAGGAACCGCAATTCATAAATTTAAGAATTTAAGTATCTGTTGCTTTTTAAAGAAGAGAAAAGCCTAGGACTGAAATAATCTGAAAGTGCATGAAAAAGTGAAAGCTCATTTAGCTGACACTGAGCTGTGACCAAGTGCCATCCACCTCCATCAGACTGGGAGCAGGATTTTGTGCCAGGAGCTCGTTCACTGCCGTGAACTGTTCAACCTGAGCCATCCCAGCCACCCTGGGCAAGGGGAGGGATGTCACAGAGTCCTGACAAATCCCGTGGCAGAGCCAGTGCAGGATGGGGCAGAGCTGGACTGACTTCCAAACAGTTGACAGAGACCTTGGGAGCAAAAGCCCAGAGCTGAGAATTGCTTTAGTCCAGGCATGTTGCCCTTATTCTCCTGGGACAAGATCCCTACAGGCTCAGCTAGGAGGTTTGGGGGAGCACTGGACAATCTGCTAAGCTGCATTAGTGGTAAAATCCCATATACAAGGGGAAAGAGGTTTAACTTTGTGTACGTTTCCCTTAGTTTAGCCAGTGCAGAGCGGCAGGCTGTCCTGATTACCCAGCGTTTTCCCTGACACAAACCAAATGGCTTCCAGCTTGAGGAACTGTCTGTTGAGTCCCATGTTTGTTATAAATCTAGGAGATGAAAAAAATTATTTCAGTTTCTATGTATCTTACAGCATTTCCCACCAGAGAACACTAACACTTGTAAAACAATAAATGCTGTAGTATAACATAGCAAGACTAGTAAAATGCTGAACAGTAGATAAGATTATTTACAGAAGACCATTATGGTTTCTTTTGGAGAAATAATGCAGCATTTAATTTTAAGATACATGTGGTGGGCATAATTTTTACTAGAAAAAATTTTTCCTACAAGAAAGAACATAAATATAGAAGTACACATGTGCAGTGAGGTACATGCACGATTTTAATTACTTCTCTCACTAAAAATAATTTGCCTCTGTGTTTGATTTCATCTCTGCTCCACCAGTTTCTGAAGAGCAGCTATTTTGCAAAGTAATTCCAGGGCAAAACATCAGCATCAAAACTTCAGTGTCCCACTTGGGCTGATTTTCAAACAAGATTCCATGGGAGGACCAGGTGTGCAGAGGATCAGAGGGAAAGTTGTGTTGTTTTGGTGCAGTGAATGGGTCAGGGACATTTCTCCAGTTAGGCTAATCTGTTCCCTGATGAGGTTTTTGCCATTCTTGCTGTAATACTGAATTCCAGTGCAAATGTTGAGTGCTGCTGTCACAGGATGGTGGTTGGAAGGGAAATGCTTGGCGCTGCCTCCTGTTACTCATTGTGCAGTCAAGTCCGAGCCAGCTTGCAAGATGGAAAACTGCACATTAGCATGAAGAAATCTAGTCCTTAAAGCAAAGCATGCAAATCCATCACCTCCCTGCATATTTCAGCCTCTGTTCTCTTTCTGGCTATAAAAATGAAGGCCAGTGGCTGTAGTGGCAGAGAGTTGGTAGCTGTGTTTCAATGAATAGCCTTTTCTATTGATATTCCCTGCAGATGAATTTCTACCTCTGGAAAAGCAAAAATGGAGACCCAGCACCACAGCCTCTGCCACGTAAAAAGTCCACAGAGGTGGCCAGGCAGGTTTGCTGGTTGCTCCTGGAGAGCAGTTGTTTTCACCACTGTAATCCCTAAATAAAAATGGAGGTACTTTCAGCCATACTGGAAGAAACAAATCAATTTCCCAGCATAACACGTTTGGATTTGCCAGTTTTCCTTTGATTTTCATTGCATCATTAAGTAAACAATGGTGCAATTTGCTTGGCCATGTTGCAGCTCTACCTGGGCCTGCAGCTGCTTGGGCAGTTTCCATGGATCAGAGCGTGCTGGGAGCACAGGCAGTGCTGGGAATGGCCAGCTCAGATCAAGGATCAGATCTGAGTTCAGATACAGCCTGGGCACCGCTGCAAACTGCTGGCGTAGGGACACAAAGATCTCTTAGCTAGGGAATTTTTCTGGCTAAAATACACTGGAACTTCAGCTCAGAGCTGACTGGAATTCAGGTAGCTGCTCCATCACGTGCAATCAGCCGGCTGAGCCTTTCCCTAAAATTTCAAACTGGGAGGGGAATAAAGTGACCCAGTACAAGCTGCAGAACTTTTTTTTCCTCTTTTCCCCAAAGTGAGCTCTACCCTTTTCTATAAACTTTGATTTTCTATAACTGCTAGAACCACTTTGGCAAAAAGTTCAACATTTGACAGTTTTTATTTAGATGTCGACATGTGGTTTTTATATTCTTAAGTTTAGAGAGATGGTGAATTCTGCCGTTTGGAGTTTTTGAAATGTTTAACTTGTAACTGTTGGAATCTGCTGGGTGTTTAAAATGAATCTAAGGAAGGAAGTAGGGTATTAGTTTTATTGGGAAAATGAGAAAAAAATTTTTAAAGTTCCTTTAAATGAGTGTTTTTCTTACATAATGTAGAAAAATATATTTATATTGATTATAGTGTTTGATACTGCATAATATAAATGCCAGTTGGGAAATATTGCTGCAGTGGAATATTCTGTATTTATTGTATAATAAATGTTCCACAGAAATAGTGTATAAAGTTTAGAAAAAATAAAATAGGATTAGAGGGACTCTACTGCATGGCTAAAGCTTTTATGTTGTGCTAATAATACTTCAAAACCCATTTTGTATTAACCAGACTCTTGTTGCATTTGTATTTGCCATAGACCGTGAACAAAATGGGTATTTTTAAAGACACACTTTATCATTGTCTGAAGAAGCCTTTAGCCAGCACCAAATTCGTATTCCCTCTCTGTTAATCATAGTCTTAATTAAACAAAGCCGAGCTGAATAGGAAGGCAGCGAGATAATTTTAGACCTTTAATCCGTGGATATGAAATCCTTAATCCACGGATATAAAATCATTTTCTAAAATCGGGAGGGAGCACGTTCACATGTGTTACATGCAGGGAACCTGAGGCAGGCCCAGGGTGTCAGTCCGCTGGGCTGTGCTCAGGACAAGGCAGAGATGCTCTGGCCCCGGGTGCCCGCGCTGCCTCCGGCCGAGCCGCCGAGCCCAGCACCGCTCGCCAGCCTGCAAACCTGCCCGAGCCTCTCGGCTCGCAGGCGAGCAGCAGCCTTTGAACAACTTGTTCTAATTACGTGAGGAGCACGCTAGCTTTCCACAGTCGCCTTTTAATCTTTTTTATATTTCTGTTCACACTCTGTCACAGATCTGTGCTGCATTTAATTACCGCGACGCGGCTCGTGTGTGGTGGTGAGCGCAGGATGGGACGCGGCTCTTCAATTGCCGAACCGACCCCTTACACCTTCTTTGCCTCGGGGTTAGGCAAATATGGAATTCTTTGGATTGCTGGTCACAGAAAATTCTAACAGGCTTCTATTTTCAACACAGATCTGTTGTTTAGGATAAATCAGATGGATTTGCAGCCCGTCCATGCTTTGCCTGACAATTCCTGTGGAACACCCAGTTGCCGGTGCCTGACCCAGCGTGTTCTGCAGGACGGCACCGTGCCTTGGGCTGCACGCCCTTCTTCCCGTCACTGCTGCCCGCAGTTCGGGAGGGGCACTGGCCCCTGCCTGGGTCATGTGTAGGGCCCATCATGTTCNTTAGAGGGAGGGATTAAGCTAAACTGTGCAAAATGTTACTTTAGCTGGGATTTGCTGTGAGGTCTCTGCATCAGAAAAATACTAAAATGGACTTTATAAGGATTATTGGTATTCTAGTTCTACAACTCCATTTTATTACTTCTGACTGATGAAATTTCATTGCTCAGTCATAACACCCATCTGTTTTTTGAGGAAAAAAGTTGCTAGACAATCAGTACTCTTTCTGGCACTGTTCAAAACCATCAAATTCACTTGGAAAATTAAGAACAATGGCAGCTTTTTTCATCATTGAAATTCATGTTGATTTTCAAGCTCTTATTGATGGGTTTTTGACTGCCAAAGGAGCCCTGCAAACCTGACCTTGAACAGGAGATGGGTGTTTTTCCAGAGGCAGCAGGGCCTGGGCAGGATATTTTCATACCATTATGCCAGAGCCAGAGCTCCCTCTTGTGAGAAAGAGAAATATCAGAAAAGTCCAGGACTGTCAACTGGAAACGTGCAGTGAAGGTGGTGTTCAGCAGGGAAGCAATTCCTGGTAGCCCTTCCTGTAGGTCTGCCCACACCTCCATCCACTGGGACAAGAAAACAGGGGCTTTGAAGCTACCAGCTTGCAAAATTGGAAAGTGGCACCATAATTTGTACTTAGCTGCGATCTGTCACAGTTCTGATGCTTGATAAAAATACAGGAGTATTTTTCAATGGAAATAATTCCCCAGTTCCACATCTACCAATGACTTTTGTCTCTGGCAAAAAGAGCCTAACTTTATGTCAGCCAATAAAAAGCAGAAAATAAGGGAATCTGTCAGAAGTGATAAATACTGTTTGCATTTTTGTGCTCGCTGCGCTCAGCATCAGCCGTGATGAACTGGTGACTCTGCTGCTATCCTCAGCACGGAGCACCGGAGCTGGGCTCCCTCATGTCCACGCCAAGACCATCTCCCTTGGGAAAGGGGGGTCTCTGGACATGCAGTGGGTGCTCAGGGTATATATGGGACACATTATCCAGTAGAATGATATTGGAGACACTATAGATGTCTGTAGGTGTATTTTAGCTTGGGAACATTTATGGAAAATACTTGGTATTTAGTGAGATCTGGTACACTTGAAAGGGGAAAAAAACTGTTTCAGAAGTATTTTTATGAGCCTTAGGATTAAGTTCTTTCTGGCAGATGTGATTTAGTGGCAGCCAAAGGGGTAACAGTCACCAGCAGCAGTGTGACTTTATGGGGGGGAGCTGTGGCAGGGCCTGGGCAGCCCATCCATCACAGGAGCCTGGGAGCTGGGGGTCCTGCCCCCTTCCTGTTGAGGTCACACCTTGCCCCATGGCCACTGCCAAGGAGGAGCTGCTCCTTACAGAGAGAAAACACGTGTTTAAAGAGTCTTCTACAACATTTGTTGCATTTATTTTGCTGTTGATAAATAACCAGGGCTCCTGGGTTTGCCATTGGTGCAGCTGCCATGACTTTAACACCAAAGCCAAAGTATTTGGGTTGCTTCCTCCCGCCCCATCCCCTCCAAGTCCTGTCACCTCTGTCCCTTTTTCACCAGGTAAAGGACAACTCTTGCATCTTGTAGACCATCCCCAGGGTGCACCCAGGTGGTGGCACCTCCAGAGACTGACACTCTGCTTTTCTGGGATGTAGTTTATTAAATCAACCTCTTCCCCTCTGCGTGGCAAGAGTTAATTGTGCTAGTATAAGAATATTATTCCGCGGGATTATTTAAAAAAAAATTACTGTTTTTCTTACAGCAGGGAACATGTCCAATAATTGATGTGGGAATATTAATGCAATATATATGTTATCAATTTAGAAAAGCAGAAGACATATTTCCTTAAGCTTCTAATAATTTATACATATGACCTTCATTTATACAGCAGAAGGGCTCTTCCAGAGAGCTACAATTTGCTTCAGATGTTTAGCTTGGGTATTTTGCTTTACCTTCTAACTGCCAAGTTTGGGATTATTTAGCAGTAAAATTAGAAATGTGGATTTGAGTATGTACCAAAGTCCTGACAGGTGTTAATGGAACTCAAGTTGAATATTTTATTCTTTAAATAGTAAAATGTAAACCTGCATTTGTTTAGCTTTGCCTTCCTGCCAACTGTATCAGGTATCTTGTGTGACTAGAATCACTGTTTTCTGTACATGGTCTTCATGGCAGGTTCCAGTGCCTGTTCCCAGCTCAGCCTGTATTTATAATCCTAACAGATTTCAGCTCCACAGAGAATTCCTTAGGCAAACGTGTGATTCTCAGCTCAAAGAGATAGGAAAGAAAACTCATTATGCAATATAGCCCAGATTTGAAGAATGTGCCTAAAAATGCAAATAAGCACCTAAGAGGATTTCTCAGAAGGAAATAAAACCCTGGAGATGAAATTAAAGCAATTTAAGGCAGTTGTGTTAAAAACCAACAAGCAAACAAACCCGAACCACTTAGTCCTTCTTTTTTCATTTTTAGGTATTCAGACACCTTTAAAAATCTGTTCCCCAGCCCACTGCAATTCAGCAATGTCACTTATTCAGGGCAAACTCTGATTGAGAGGGATTTCTTTTGGTCCCAGTGATCTCCAGGCTTGTTCAGATTGCTGCGTGGGGCATGTTCTGTTTCAGAGAGGAGCACTGGCTGTTCTGGAAAGGAAGGAGGATACTGGCACAGCACAGGCTCAGCCTTCCTTATGACAGGAGATGTGCTGGGAGGTATTTATTATGTCTGCATTTTGATGTCCGTCAGTGGAGACAGTGGTTCCTCCACACCTTCCTGGCACAGGCTGACTCCCCCTTTGGAGGCATCTTTTCCTTCTGAGCACGTGAGAGGAAGCCAAGGTGCTGGTCTGACCATTCATGGACACCTGGAGTAGGGTGAAAGGAAGCCTTCCCTCAGCTATTGAGAACCCTGGATCTGCTGTCCGGCCCACACACTGATCCCAGGTGCTGGGAGGGGAAGAGCTGCTCTGGGGCTCTCTGGGTTACCATTGCCCCGGGGATGGGGTGTCCTGCTGCCCTTCTGAAATGAAGGGAACCTTAAAGCATGGGAAGATGGGCCTAATCCTCCAGTAAAGTAGCGCAGTGCACTCCCTTCCTAGCCCAGTCCCAGGCTAGTGTCTCCACAGGCCACGTCTCTGTATTGTCCCTGTGCCCAGCAGCTCGTTCTAGTGCAGTGTCTGCCACACAGGCACACTCGGAGGGTTCAGAGTTGCAGGCTCTCAGAAAGGAGGGAGAAACTCTTTCAAATCAAGAAGGCCTAAACTTGCAAAAGTTTTGAAAATTAGCATCATCCTTTTCTTGGTGTCCTTGATGAATTGAAGAGAACTGCTACATAACACAGGACCAGAAATGCACTTTTAAAGTTGAGTCACTTGGTTTTGAATGAGAGTTACTGGCTCTGGCCACAAGATCTGTGTTTGCACAGAAGAATTATTTTGTTTTCTTCTGGCTTCACCACCACTACAAAAATCTTTTTTGCCAAAGGAGTGGGCAAATTTCACTGCAGTAGGAATCCAGTAAAATGCTCGGTCTTGTAAGGCCTTTAGCTATATTGGGACTTTGTACAGTTTTGATGGTTTAAAGAAAAATTCTGTCATGGTTGAGTGGTTTTCAGGCCGTGGAGCCGAGACAGGCAGCCTTACAAGACTGTGACAATCTATGGCTACAGCCCTCCTTCTGCTGACTCTGGCCCATGGACTTCCAAATCACCTCAGGGAGTTTGCAGTTTGCTTTGAAATTTAAGCAGAGAGGAGCTTTTATTGTAACTCTGCAGATCTCAGAAGGGCTTATCTCAGGAGGGAATATTCTGATGGCTTTGTGCTGTCAGTGAATTAAATTATATAGGATGGCTATTTTTTCATCTTCTGTTGCACTGACCTAATTTAATACAAATACATTACTGGAGAGCTGAACTAAAATCATGTAGGTTTTAATAAGATCATAACAAAACCCACTGAAATCTTTTTCTCTTATGCAATTTAAATTTAATTTACAGTCACTGTTTATTTTCACATACTTGGTTGTTGTTTCAAGCACTGGGGTTTTTTTGCATTGCTTGCGTAACTTAGAGCTATTGCAGTATCAAACCGGTGCTCTTAATGTGCTCTGGAATTTGGCTTTTTGGACTTTTACCATTTAGAAAATGTATCCAGTTGAAAGGACAGTCTCAGAAATAGGGGAGCCTTTCCAGAAGCAGCAGCTGTTCCTGCTGCTGGGTGTGCACGTAAGTAGAGAATATGATCTGAAAATGTACTCACTGCCTGTGTCCTTTCCCTGGGAGCACATCCGATCCCTGCCTGTGTGGATCCATCCCTGCCGCAGGCTGTAGCCATTCCTGCTGCAGACCCGAGCCTTCGGGCTTGAACGTTCCTGTGCCCTGTGGCCACATCGGAATGAGGGCATTACAGGAGTGTTATTTTGTCATTAAATGCCCCATGTTGGACTCGATGATGACGGAGGTGTTTTCCAGCCTCAGTGATGCTGTGATTCTGTGTGCACGTCTCATTAGCTCACCTGCAAAGGCCCCTCTGGGGCACGGCAGGACCATCACTTCTGTAGCCTGCGAGTGCTGCAGCAGGACCGGAACAGAACAAGCATTTTGGTTTTCTATACAATGAAAAGCCTGAGCTCGATTATATGAAAAGCTTCGAAGTCCTGCTGAATGTTTGGCTTCCAGCCCAGCTGGTGGAGAGTGCAGAGAAGTGCCTTTGCTGCTTCAGTGTCAACTTGAAATTAATTTTCTCTCTCCCAGCTTGATCAGCCACTGAAGGTCATCTTATTTCAGTTGTTCCTAAAGCGTCCTGCATACACAGAGGACATGCACAGGGGTAAATGGGGTTTGCATTCACCAGGGAAATGATTTGTAGCTATTTATAAAGTAGTGTTGTAATTTATTAGTTGAATTCTGTTGCTTAGATTGAAAAAGTATCTGACATTCAACTGGAACCAGCAGTTCCATTTTAATTCCACAGGGTAATAATTTTCTCCTATTATATATAAAGCCTTCCTCCAGTTATTATACATATTAGTTGTTGGGGTTTTTAACAGCACCACAACGAGAAACTTGCCAAGCAATAAATTCCATTGAAAGGTTTCTTTGTGTCTTTAGGAAAAGCTTACACGAGATACTTCCCTACTTACATGTAATAAAAGGAAATAATGAGGTACACAGCACTCGAGTAACCATTAACTCGTGCTATTGTGTATTTTAATGGCTTTATTATGGATAACTTTCCAAACTATACAGACTCAAACAAGTGCCTTTGCATTTCTCTGACTCTATCGTTTCAATTTACAGAAAACCTGATTCACACAGATTGTGGAATTAAATCATCACCCCAGCTGCTATGCTTTTAAGTTTCCCAAACCTTTGTGAATCATTGTGTGGTTTTGAACAGCCTGGTTGTTGTGACATAAGTATTTTCGTAATTGATCAAATATGTTTAGGATTGGTGGGTCTATATTTTTAACTAAAAAATGTCGTTTTTAGAAGAATTTATTTAATTTTTAGGAAATTGAATTAATCTTGTTTTTAAGTCATGATTTCCTTTTTGTGTTTCCAACTAATTGCAGCACAGGAATGATTTTGATTTTTGTCTCAGACATTACAGCTTTGTTGGGCTTTGGTTATTTTTCTAAGTCTTCCTTCAAAAGCCCTAGTTTTTTCTGCTTGGCAGTTGTTAAGCTACCTGCCTCCTTGCTTAACATTCTGGGACAGAGTTCGGCCCAGTTTTGTCTGAGACCAAAAAAACCCCAAACTCTTGACGCATCAGAATAAATAAACAGGACAGAAAGCCAAATGTGGCTGTGATCAGAAGCAGAGCCACGTGTGCAGGCTTAGAGCACAATTTGGAGCCTTTCTGCATTTCAGTTCTAGGAGAGGAATGATGAGTCAGTGCTGCCAAGGCTGCTCGGCCACAATTAATGGTTTTGCAGCTGGCACTGGCTGTCCTTGAGAGCCAGAGAGCTTGAGGAACCCTTGCTAAAACGGGGGGGTCGGGTCATGTAACCCCAGGAACCTTGTTCTGTAGTGACTAAAACTTCCTGAATGTCTAAGTTTCATTCAAATTTCTTGAGGACAGAAAGCTAAATTGGACACAGAGGCCCCTTCAAGTGCATTAACAAGGTGTAACCAGGCCCTGGAGAAGCAAGTGCACCGTGTAGGCTTTGTGGCTGCCCTGGATCAGCCTGGGCGTGGGGAGGGTTTCTGTGTTTGCAGAGGCTGCGGGGGCTGAGGAGAGGCACAGGAGCACCAGAGATCCTGATGCTCCCATAGCAGCCAAGCTGCAGGGTCCTGGGACTGGGACACAGGCACCCTGTTGGACCTGAGCCGTGTCCCACATTTCTGGGGAGAGAAGAGATGGAAAAAGGAAAGTACTGTCCTCAGCCACAGACTGGGTTCAGCCCAGTTTGGGCTTTTCAGTGGTGCCCTGTGGCAGCCTGGGTAACTCTGTAAGTGAACAGACATGGACTGATGCACAGTCTGGAAAGCCCTTATTAAGCCTAACTTGCAGTGGTTTGTAAATGAGAACTCTCTTTGTAGTCAGTTTTTCCTTGCTGTTCTCCCGGAGTGCCACGGGACAATTTCAGGAGCTCAGCCCTACCAGGCCTGCTTGGCACACACTGGGAGCACCTGGCCCCTTGCAGGATGTGTCTCTCCCAGGAATCATCATGACACTGGGCAGTGCAGCCTAGTGGGGCCAAGGCCACAGTGACAGGAACCAAACTACTGCAGGTGGCCCCGTTCCACTGGAAGCCCCTTGGTTTTCTTCACACACACGTGGGCTGTTCTAATGTCACAGCGACTGAGATGTCACTACTTTGTTAAAATCCCTCATCAGGGAGCCCAGTGGTATTAAGAAATGACAGTACACTTGTTTCCAGTTTTTAATGCTTTCTTGTAAAACCGAAAATACAAAACCAGCTGAGCAAATGTAGATTTTTATATACATGAGGTCTGTGATTAAAAAAATCCTTTTAGTTTAAAAAAAAAAAAAAAGAAAAAAGAGAAAACTGAACCAACAAGTTAAATGAAAACTGATTAAAGGGAACAACATTCTCAAATTGAAACATACTTTCCAAGAAGAAAAACCTCTTCTTTACAAGTTTATTATATAACTTACATTTACACTTTACTGAGAGAACTTAAAAAACAAGCTGCTTGAAATGCTCCTCCTTCCCTTAAAGCATGAATTTCAAAGTGCCACAGCAAAGGAACAGGTTCCAATATTATCTTATACAGACTATTCATGTATAAAATGGTTTGGTAAATGTGAGGTGTTCATTTAAATGAGCACATATAGGGATACAGACTAAATAAAAGTACTTGAACAACACCTTTGTTATTACATATGCAGTTATAGGTACAATAAAGGAAACAAGGCCAGCACTGCTCTTAGGTATCTGTGTAGATGGAAGGAATGTGATTCAAGCAGTGATCAAAGGCGCTGTTCTGGTAGAATCCATTTTCATCTGTTCCACTGGAGACCATGTCTTCAGATACACACTGTGCTTCAGAGATCCCCTCATAGCCTGGAAGAGTGACAAGGGCATGGACATAAGTTAGTGAAGGTTGTGCCACAGTGCATGTGAGGAGGGCAGCACAGCTTGGGGCCTGGGATCACCCAGGACAGGACAGCACAGCATTAAGGAAAGACAACCGTGTTCAGCATCAAAGCCTTGCCCAGGAGATGCACGAACTCCAGTGGGTGTTTGTGTCCCCGTGGCTGGCGCTCCTGTGCATTTCTGTGGAAAGCTGTGCACGTGCAAGTGCAAGTATCAGAGCATGGCTCTCTTGGGACTCACAGTCATTATCTGAATAGGACATCAAAACAATGAGTGGGCAACGATCCTACTAAGTGTGCACTAAAAGTGATGCAGTCCTCTTAGTTGTGTTTTTCCTTCTAATAACACCTCGAAAAAATATTCCATGTGTCTCCCAGCTGCTCTTAAGACCCAGAAGAAGTCTGGATCCTACATTTAATGGCTCTTCACATAGTGCAGGCCTGAGGAAGCATGGCTGGGGCAGGTCAGGCTCACAGGACATATGGAAGGAGCTGTGAACCTCAGCCCACCAAAGGCCACCAGCTCCTTCCCAGGCCAAGCTGGCTGCTGCTTGCCAGGCTACCAGAAAGCCACGGCAGTGGGGAAGAATTTCCCTGTCTTTTTTTGATAATGCCGAACTCCCACAGCTATTACAAACCTCCTGAGCTGCGCATCCCTGTGGAAAGGAGCAGGTTTGCCATGCTACCAGATGCTATGGCAGCTGGAGTCTAAAAGAAAGATTTATTGCCTACCCCAAAGGACAGGAACATTTCCTATTATGACCCACTATAACCAGCTTTTGCAACTGGCCAGTCAAGGCCCACATGCACATGTTCCTTTTACTGCAGTCCAGCTCTTCCTTACTTCCCCTCTGCTGTGTTCTCCCCCTTACCTTCATCCTTTACACATATTCTGATTTGCCTTGTACCACCTGATTTGGGTTTTGTCTTTAGACAAGCATCTGTGTTAACTTTAGCACAACGTTCTGACCCTTGGACCGAGCCCCCAGGGATCCCAAAGCCCACCTACCACAACTGGAATAAACAGCAGCAGCAGCGTCAGCTGAGGGAGCACAGGGAAAAAGGTGCAGTTTAGCAAATGCGGGTGCCTGTGTGCCTGACACAGAAAGTCAAGGCCTGACACAGAATGGTGACTCCACGTGGGGATGGCTGATCCTCATGCTTAAAGCACTGGACCTGGCTCCATTCTCTGCTCCACAGAGGGGTCTGTGGGGCCCTTGGGAAATGACTGTTTTTCTGTGCCTTGGTGGAAAGTGAGGGGATTCCTTCTCTTTAGCCTTCCCCTTGTCTCTCCCCCCTGCCCACACCTCTGCAGACAGCTGTGCCTGGGGAGGGCTGCCCAGGCTCCGTGGGGACCTCAGGGCCATGTGGCACCGCACCAGTGGCCAGGGACAGATCCTGCATCCTACACAGCCAGTGCTGGCTCTAGGAAAACCTGTCCACTTAATGTTTTTATTATTTGAGGTATCTCTGCATTCTCCTACGACTTATTAATTTACTTTTGGTTTACAGGTCAGATTCTGCTGTCTGCAGAAATCTGGCACACAGCGAATGTCCAGAGGTTCTGGAGGACAACCTCGGCGTGTTTATCTGTGTCGGGCCAAGTGGAGTGACCAGTATTTTGGTAAGTTTTGTGAGTGTTTATGCTATGCTAATTTCTATTTGATGAGCCTGTATACAGGGTGGATACACAACCACAGATGGATAAAACCCAAGATAAGCATACACCCCAGAAATCATTATTAGATTCCAGATAGAGTAAACTATCCAAAGTCCTGAACAGAAAATAAAAATTTATTGACTGTTAATGTGATTCATGGAACAGCTGTTTGCCAGTCACATTTGGCATTCCTGCGAGATGAGATCTCATTTAATATTAATGGTGCTATAAAAACCTGAAAAAAATTAATGCATAGCCTTCGTGAATCTTGCAAACCTGAATGGTTCTATTTTACACACTAAAAGATGAGATGAGATTTATATATTTCATATATGTTTATGTTTCAGCCTTTTAAGTATTTGCATGCCTCAATAACCACTCTAAAAACAAAAATACTAAACAGAAACATTTCATGATAGATTAGGCCCAGACAGAAAAATCAACTGTTGTTGAAGTTGGTGTCTTGCCACAGTATTATTCTTTACTGCTACAATTTCTTTTGTAGAGTTTATTTAGTCTGTTCTCTAAATATTGCAGGCTGTCAATCTAAACTTGAAATTTGATGTTAACATGAAAAAAACCTATGGTTTAGTAACATCAAACTTATGAGTAACACTAAAGAATTCAAAGTTGAAGCTGAAACTTCATCTTAAACATTTCCCTTGTGTTGGTTACTGATGCATGCACTTCCCAGAATGGAACAGCAGACAAATGCATTCACACTCACTCTGAACACAGTCTCCTTTAATACAAAACAAACAGGAAAGTCAACTCTAATTTTGTGGTCTGACTCAGGCCCCAATTCAAAAAGCACTTAAACATATGTTTTCAGTATCGTTCTTAACCGAGGTGCCCTCCTGAGTGCAGACATGAAGAGAACTTTCTTGGACAAACCTAAGTAAAGATTGCAGCAAATGGTTGTGTTTCACGGCTCTGACAATACTCACATTTTGTTTGATTTCAGCAATTCTGTCAATTCTTAATTGTAAAGGTAGAAAAAAAATGAATACTAAAATACTGCAATACTATAGTAATGTAGCCACTATAACTTGGACGGGATTATAAAAGCCTGCCTGAGCACATCAGAGATGGGCAACAAACAGACCAGACAAAAAATGTGGGAAGTGCCTTGTCAGCTCTCCTGAAGGTGGGTGTTGCCTGTGGCATCCTGCAGAATGGAAGAGACTTTGTCTATCGGTCAAATACTGCAGGATTAAAAAAAAAAAACAACAAACAAACAAGCAACAAAAAAAAGGCTTTCTTTCTGGGTTTTTTATAGATGCAAATGTATTTCAGGGGTTTTTATAAACATGTTTTTGTCATAACATTGAATATAAAATGCGTTCTTTCCCCCTCCTGCTACAAATATCATATGGATAATTCTTTATAGGTGGAATAAATTACCTGTTGAAGCTAAAGGTGCATTGAGTATGTGATAGCCATTCTGCCTCAGAGGACTGAAGCAATGGGATTCCCCTGTGAGCACATCACTGCTGACAGACTGGTCCATTGTTCTGTAGCAATCTCCATAGTGGAAACAGTTTTGTATGGAGTGAAAGCTGCCTTGGTAACCTGAAAGCAGATATTGCACACAATTAAACCCTTCTGCCATGGTATTACCTCCACTTCTGTCACAGCATTTCATTACTGTTGGGGGGGGTTAGTTCCTCAGTTTTAACTTTGGAAAAACGATCGTGCTGTTCTACAGAGTGCAGTAACAGAAGAGCTGCATCCGACTCAGTCCCACAAGGTGCTGTGGACTGTGATCCCCATCAAGCAAAAACCTCAAGGATGGGCTTCATTTCAAGCAATAGATCAGCTGAACACAGTCAACAGCACCCTTGGTTCCAAGCTAAGTAGAAAGCCCTCCACTGGATCAGGTCCAGGATACTCAGCTCCTAAGGGAATGTCTCTGTAACGAATCACTGTTAATTTAAATACAATAATGCAGTATTTAAATGAATAGCACTGCTTTGTTTTCAGCTGAGTAAAGTCTTTTCCCATCCAGTGTGCGCTGTGCACTGCTGGAGACAGCGCTGTTTATCCAAAATACCTTCATAGGTTCCTCAAACTTCTTTCCCAGACTGCCCTTGATTCAAATGAACCCCCCTTCACTGGACACAGGGGGCCACAGTGTGCAGGTGAAGTTGGCCCAGAAGTGCAGGACTGACTCCAGATGGATGTCAGGCAGACTTGAGTTCAGCCAGGGCTCTTCTGCTTCTGGAAAGTGCTGAGATGGATCTCTATGGTCTCTGCTTGCCTCAGTCATTCTGCTTTTGGGGCATTTTTGACTTTTGTCCCCCACACACCCAACATTTCTTAGATCCTGCCTTTTTTTCCCCAAGTATTGTATTATTGGTACCCATCAGTTTGGGTTTTGCCATCAAAAGTTGTGAATGAGCTGTAGACAACAAAAGAAGGTATTTAACAGCAAAGGACATATAAATTGCTGAGGAAGGAATTTTACAATTTATAAGTTGTGCCAACATCCTAAAAGAAATTGTAATTTGTTCCCGTAAGGATGACCTCAAAGTATATCACAATATTTAAACCAAGCATGGCCTGATTTAATTCTCTTCCTTCCTCCTGCCTCAATAACCTCTTCCTCATTCCAGGTGCATTGCACACTAACTGCACTTTCCTATCAGTTATCCCTTTCCTACCATCTCTGAAATGATGCTCCTTCCCTTAAATGCAACTGAAGTCAACCAAATTAGGCTTAAAGTCTAGCAGAATGTGCTTCAGGATTTTCCTCTAACTGCCAGAAAAAATATGGAGCTGTTGTCTTTCTTCCCTTAGTCTTACTCAGACTGAAACATTTCCTCAGGAACTCCTGCAGAAGCTCGGGGCAGTTCAGTGAATCCCAGTCACAGCCACGTTTCCCTGTTTCCAGCTGACAGCTCGGCCCCGCTCACAGCGGAGACCTGCCCTGCTGGGCTGCTTGTGCAGCTCTTCAGTCTGTTCAGAAATTAAATCCCTGTGCCTGTCCCCAGAGCACCCGGGGCTGTATGGGGTGGGATGCGTCCCTTCAATTCATGCCATGTACAAGCTCTCTGAGATCTCCCATACTTCTGTACCTTTCCCCTCTACTACCGAAGTCTGACCAAGCAGTACCAGGCAAAACTCGGGGTCTGGTCACTTCCTATTTCCTAACGTGGCAATAAATAAGGCCAAGTGAGGCAATTGTTGAATAGAAATGCAATAAACTCATTGAGTGGTGAAAGATTTGCTCTGAAGTTTCCCAGTTTAATTTGTACCTCGGCAGAATCTGCCCGGATTAGACGATTCATTTCTTGAGAGCATATGATGCACTACAAAATACCTAAATTGTTGATGTCCATAATTAGTGAAGCCCTAACGGATGACTCTTAGATAAAGACACTACACGCTCTGTACTGTACCATGGCTGCTCATATTTGCTGCTATGGAGAAGGCGGCCCAGAAATTTGGAAAGCTGAGCATTAAATGATGCATGTCCTTCCTTGGAATAAACAGACAGCCACCTCTATTTACTGCCTGGAGAGTCTGGCTCAAAGAACCAAGGAGCTCTTATGAGAGGTAGCACAGCCCTCTTCTGATGTGGTTTTAGGTACAGTGCTTTATTGATTGGCTTTGATAATCATCCTGACTTTCTGTTTACAAAACACAAACTCCTTGCTGTAAGCCTTCTAAAAATACATCCTTTTGAGATGAGCAGTGAAAAAAAGAGACACTTGGCTTCAAAGGAGGCACAACTGGTTGCAGAGAGCACTCAAGATGCATTGCTAGAGAAAAAAAAAATGAACCTTTTCCAGAATGTCTGCTACAGACATCACTCCTAGGGAAGGCATGGCAGGTATTTTCTCTCTCCCTGTCACTGCTGTCCTTCCCCTGTCCTCCCAGGCTTGCCTTTGTTACATCCGTTACATATCTTCATGATCTACAGGGCTGGCACAGTGGCTTAGAAAAGCCGAGAGCAGCCAAGCATGACAGAACTGGATCGAAACTAGTCAGATCCAGGGTTTTCCCAAGACCTGTGGGGAAAGGTTATTTTTAAGTGTTTTAAGTTACACTGTCTGGAAATACCTGAAGCAGAGAACTGCCTCAGAATCAGAGTCTGGAAAAGGACTGCCGTAAGCAATGAAATCGTCTTTTGGATTGCAGTATCTATCCCTCAGCACCACTGCGTGATAATCAGAAGGCGGAGGAAAAAGTGTTCCTGGAACCACCCAGTGAAGAGCTGGATGTAGGAAAATCCTGGTGTTACTGCACCGCTGAGTTCACCACGACCTGATTTCTGCCAAGTGCTTCCCAAAGGAAATACAGAGAAATGCCCCTTCCCTGTTCTAACGTGCCTGCAGGTGGGATAAATGCAGGTAGGAAACTAAAGAAAAAACATGGTGTGAGGAAGGGAAAGGGTGCAGTGGGAACACAGCTCAGGTAAAACAAATCACGACACTAAAAATGGGATTTCTGACCCTTTGGGTTCATGGCATTTAGTTGTGGTTCCTTTAGGTTTCTTAAAATGCTTCACAGAGAAAATATGGGGAATTAAAATATGATAAAAATTCCATAACCAAGCATTCAGGTAACAACCACATATGGTTGATTTGAATAAACTAAACAGGGAGCATTTTTTACAAGTTCTTAAAAAAAACTCCCTTCAGGGGTTAAAATACAAAGTAAGCAAGGAGGCTGGTCCAGTGCAGACATCCCTGCTCCTTCTAGAGTGCAAATCTGTAGTACCAACTTGACAGTAAGTGTTTCACCAATGTTTTTTTTGCCACGTGGATTTCAGGTTTTCCTTCAGTTTTGACTTAAAGCAAAACTTTTCTGAGGTTATTTTCAAGTGAAGAATTTACTAAATGTCCTGTCAGTTTAAATGATCACTGTTAAATGTTTTATGTAAAGTAGATGTAGAAATATAACAGTTCATAAAGGAATAAACTGAGTTCCAAACATAACATTTAGTTAAATTTTGCTTTGAAATAATTTGTGGCAGAAAAGCTGCACTTAGCCACTTCACAGAGTGCACTGGCTGCCTCTGCTTCTCTAAGGCACAGCCTAGAAAACTTCAAGCAGATTTTAAATGAATGATGTAATGAGCAAATAATTGGAATATGCCTATTAAATGCCATCTTGTTATGTCATGTCATTTACATGTATTTGCAAATAAATCTCAGCCTTTCAAATTCCATAAAATTTCTGACAAGAAATCATGTCAGGTATAAGTAACTACAGGATTCCATTGCCTGCCAAATTCTTTCAGCATGTAATAATTTCCATGTGATCTTACTACAGTTAGGTTTAAACATATAAATAATGTCAGCTTGTTCTTTCATTATCAATATTTCTGCTACCAGCCTGACGAAGCTGCCATCTCCTAAAAATTCCACATCCACAATGTTTATGTGCTTCTGTACAGATGCCTGGTTCTACACTAGGCTTATGTGGTGTACCTTTTTTTTGGCAAAAATTCAAAACTCCCAGATTATTACAGATTCCATTAGAAAAATGTGCTATTAATGAACTGCGAGGCAAAAAAAAACCCCAAAAAACAACAAGTGGAGCAAGTACAGCTAAGTACAGGTTACAGATAATTGGTTTCAAAGGCTGCTAATCAAAACTGATTTTGGAATGACCATTTCCATAATGAATTTATAATAATACTTCAACATTTGGCCAAAGTGGAAAATTATTGCTTTTTCAAAACCACATGACATAACACTTAGAAAGCAACAATTCATTCAAAAGGAAATGTGGTTTTCTTAAGGAATAAAGTCAATTTATTTAAGTGGTTCAAAACTTGTTCTGTCTATGCATTTGTTTCTGCCATAGTAATGAGCTGCTAAACTTTCCTCTTGTGGCTTGTAGTTATTTAGCTCATTATAGCAACATAATCATATATCATTATATGCTATCATAAATCTGCCACTTTTCCCTTCCAGAGTTAATCTTTTTAAATTAAATAATCTGTTGAGCATCAGGTTGAGTTAGTTTTTCCTTCAGCACAAATCATTAAATATAATACGCTTTAACTTTTCAGACTAAGCCTGTCCAACCAAAGAGCAAAAACGCTGCTCAGAGAACGAGGGGCAGAGGGAACTGTTGGGATACCCAACCCCATCCCAGCTGGGAGCTGCTCACGGGTTTGTGCTCAGGCTCTTGCAAGCAGACAGATGTCCTGCACACTTCTTTATTGGGAGTATTTACCACACTTTAGCAGCTCACCATCTGGATTGCATAACAGATTTCTGAAATATGCAAGCTCCTGTTACTGGAAGAATCTGTGATAATATCTCTTGCTAATTTGTGCCTCAAAAATTTCAGGAACATTAATTAGTTCCCACATCAGAACTTCAGAATAGGTATGTAAGCTCCCAGTTAAAAAGACTGAGCAATTCAGAACAAAAAATACTTTAAATTAAGCTGTGGGACAGCTGCTTACTGCTCCCATTCCTATCCTCAAATCCCAAAGGCACTCTACAGTTGTAGAGTGCCTTTACATATTATTATATAACATGACACAAGCCAAACTTCCAAATAATAAATGGAAAAAAAATTTTTTTGTTTGGCTAATTCCATGTCTTGTGCATCACTATGAGCGGACCGAGCAGGACACTGCCAAGGTGTGCCTCAGCCCATGTATTCTGGGACTGGATGGCTCTTGCAGGGTCACTCTCCAGGCTGGATGACCAGTCAGGAGAGGTGCATGGCCAGCAGCCTTCTACTGAAGAACCTGCATACATGCAGTAAATCTGCTGTTGAGACAGCTTTCGCCATTATGACGACACATCACAGCATGACCTGTCTGAAAATTTCCATCTGTATGTCCATCAATCCAGTTTAAAAACTGGAGTTCCCACTGAAACTAGTATTAGCCAATTTGAAAAACCGAAACAAACTCTTTCTCTCCAGCTAGGAATTAGAAAAGTTGCAAAAAACAAGAAGAGGGAAGAGTTACCTTGAGACCCCTGCTGTACAGACTGGTTCGGAAATGGGGCGTACGGTGTATTTGATATCCCAGAAAACTGCTGCCCGTTGGGTGACTGGCTGTGGGACGATGGAGAGCCGTGTTTCTGCAAGAGGGAGGGTGGAACTAAAGCTTTCAGGGGGCTGACAAGTGGAGAGATTACGTTGGGAGCAAGCCTAAAAAAAGAAAAAAACAGAAAAACTTCACATATCACATCACAATATGGGAAAATTAAATATTTGAATGAACTATTTCCATAACGGCCATATTATAGAGAAGTCTGTTTTGCAGGTACAAATTATATTGAAAAAAAAAAAGGACAACAATGCAGTGCTACCTTCAGATATTTGCTTGGGGGAAAGTTTGACAAGGAATTCTGTTCCTTTACACTGACTTCCTGTACTCACCATAATGACAGGATCAGAATGACACCACTCCTCAGTGAGAAACCTGAACACAGCTCAGTTTAATTTAGAATTTTGTGAGCTGAGATGCATGTCCAGAAACATAAGTGGAAAATGAAGCTAGAATGAGTAAATGCAAGTGAATTGTTTAAGTGCCTTCGTAGCTGTAATGGGGTAAAGCTGTAACAGGGTCAAGCTGCAGCCAAGACAAAGAAAAGCCTCAGTTTCACTGTGAAGGTGAGCAGAGTGGTTCTCTTACCGCTGTGACAAGGGGCCCTGTGCTCCACAACCCCGTGGGGCCCTGTCAAACAGCACAGGCGGCATGGGGAGTTCTCAGTACACTCTGCTGCCTCTGGAGCTTTAGCTAAACCTAAGAAGTATCTCTTGAGCAGCACCAGAACCTTCAGATGCTGCAAAATCCACCTCACTGTCTGAGAGCCACCCTGCGGAAACTTCCCAGCTACAGGCCCCGAGGCAGAGAAATAAAACAACCTCTGCAGGTTGTAATAGATGTCACCACGCTGGAAAAAAATACCGAGCACAAACGGCTGGAGGCAGACAAAGAATTAACTAAATAAAAACTTCAGTCTCTCACTTGTGTCTTCCTCTACCCCTGCACAAGCTGTTTAAACACCATAAACCATCATTTCACACGACTGCTTCTTGGAGCAGTTGGACTGACCTTGGGAGCGAGGCTGTGCTCCAGTGAGGACTAAGCACTACATGGGAGCGTGCAAGAGGTAAACAGAGGGGAACTGTGAATTAATGGTGACAACAGCTTAACCAAATTTAACACGAGAGGCAGAGGAACACTGCCAAAATCTGTCACAGCGATGTTCTAAATATTAAAAGGGGTTTAAATCAACCAATCCAAGCCCATCCTAAGCCGAAGTAATTCCATCTCCCAAAAGAAGAAAACAAGACCTATAATGCAAACCACAGAGACTGAATATCCCCGAAGTAAACTGAGGAATTAAACTAGTATTGCTGGATGAGTGAAGGCAAATATATTTTCGACTCAAATACGCAAGAACCAGAAAACAACTTTATTTTCTCAGAAAGACACACCCCCCCCAAGTGCTGATCAGTAATATGTAAAATAAAGAGGACTAAAGTCGAATTCTAAGAGCCAACATGTGAAGAGAAAAATATCTTACTTGTTCTGTTTTGGAAAAGGCCTGGGGCTGCAGAGGTGCCAAAAAGGGACCGAGGGGAGCTGGGGCCACCTGTGCTCCCTTCAGGTCAGGGACCGAACGCTCTCTGGAGCCCACGCTGCTGAGGAGCAGATGCAGGGGAGAACACCGAGTTTATTTGCTCAGCAAGCAGCCAAAGGCCAGGGGCAGCTCCCCTGGGGCCACAGCTTTTCCTCAAAGGGCTCCGTGGGGCCTCGGCTGGCCTCAGGGAGCTGTCGTGAGCCGCGTTCCCCGCGGGCGCTCTGCGGGCCCGGCTGTGCCGAACGGCTGCTCCGAACGGCTGCTCCCAGCCAGGCCTGCCACAGCTCGGAGCTGCGGGACCCACACGGGAGCCGTCGCTCCGGCTCTGCCGAGGCACAGCCCGGCCACGAGCAGGGAC
>VYZQ01002938.1:646-13868 GCA_013400655.1 Mystacornis crossleyi | reverse complement strand
TGCTGCAGGTGACCCTGCCTTGGACTAGAGGGAGGTGCCTTCCAACCCTGATGGTTCTGTATTTCTTTGGCAGATCCGTGACCATCGAGAAGTGCCGGAATAGCACCTTTGTCCTGGGCCCCGTGGAGACCTCAGTCCACGTCCAGAGCTGTGACAACATCAAGGTCATTGTGGTTTGCCATCGCCTGTCCCTTTCGTCCACCACTGGCTGTACTTTCCACACTCTCACTCCCACGCAGCCCCTCATCCTCTCGGGGAACCAGGCAGTCAGCTTTGCCCCTTTCCACACCCATTATCCCATGCTGGAAGACCACATGGCTCAGGTGGGCTTGGCCACTCTGCCAAACTACTGGGACAGCCCCGTGCTGTTGTGCAGGGACAGCGGTGACACCAGCGTCTTCCAGCTCCTGCCCCCCTCAGACTTCTACACCTTTGTGATTCCCTTTGAGATGGAAGGAGACACTACAGAGACACCGGGGGAGCTTCCCCAGGAGTACCAGGAGGTGCTGAGCCAGCGGGAGCAGAAGGTCCAGGTGTGGCAGCGCATGGTGAAGGAGGCAGGGCTGACCAGGTGAGTGGCCCCCAGGAAAGGCAGGGCTCGGCCAGATGGAAGAGAGGGTTGTTTGATGTGGTTCCATGGAAGTCCTTGAAGGATGGGTTGGGTTGTGGGAGCCATGTCTTGCAGGCCAGCCCTAGAGCATTAGGAATTAGCAATCCTGGGATTCTGCTTGATTAAAGTGGGAAGAGTAATGCTCACAGGCGTAGCTCAGAGTCATAGAATCCCAAAATGCTTTGGGTTGGAAGGGACCTTAAAGCTCATCTTGTTCCACCACCTGACATGGAACACCTTCCACTAGCCCAGGTTGCTCCAAGCCCTGTCCAACCTGTCCTTGGACACTTCCAGGAATGGGGCACCCTGTGCCAGGGTCTCAGCACCCTCACAGGGAAGAATTTCTTCTCTATATTCCATCTAACCCTGCCCTCTGGCAGTGGGAAGCCATTCCCTGTGTCCTGTTGCTCCAGTCCCTTCTCCGAAGTCCCTCTCCAGCTCTCTTGGAGCTCCTTTAGGCACTGGGAGGGCCTCTGAGGTCTCCCTGGAGCCTTCTCTTCTCCAGGTGAACACCCTCAGCTCTCCCAGCCTGGCTCCAGAGCAGAGGGGCTTCAGCCCCTGGAACACCTCAGTGGCCTCCTCTGGATTCGAGCAGCGGCACATCCTTGTTATGCTGGGTATCCCAGAGCTGGAGGCAGCTCTGCAGCTGGGGCCTCACCAAGTGGAGTGAAGGGCGAGAATCCTCTCCCTCGCCCACGCTGCTCCGAAGGAGGTGGTTTCTCATGGTTGCATTTTCCCAGCTTATGAGACTGCAGGAGAAGCATTCCCAGATACTGCTGAGGTGAGGGATCCACACTGGCAGTGGATTGGGCCAGGGCTGGATGTGCGCCCTGAGCTGCCTGGGGTCCCTCTTAGCCCAGCCTTCACCCTGGGATTGGAGCTGTAAATGACCATTCCAGCCCTTGTTGAGGTGAGCTGGAAATGTGCACATGGACCATTGCAGCAGATCACCTTGCGGGCAGCAGCTTTTAAATTCCTCTGGAGCACATCACAGAATCCTCTGCCCAGCTTCCTTGGCAAGCACAGAATGGGGATAAACCCCCATTTGAAATATTCCTCTGTAAAGACTTGATGAGAGCAAGTTTTGTTCCCTAAACTGTGCTTAAACTGGGGAGATTTTCTGTCTGTTCTGTGTCAGTTGATGGCTGGCAAGGGATGTGTAACTGGGTGCTGATAGCAGCAATCTTGGAGAAATTTATCCTGTGGGAAACACGGACTAGGAAAGCATTCTTGTCAAGACTTCCCGTTGTACCAGGCTGAGGAGTTCCACCTCATTTGATAGTTCCTTGTTTTGGAGGAGCTCCCTGTGCTTCCCATATTCCTTTCTGAAATCTGGGTGCCTCTGTGCTGAAGCAGAAAAAGTGTTGTTTGAAAAAACTCTGGACTGGGAGAGGGAAAGGATTCCAGGGCGGGATTTTGCTCCAGGAGGAGGGTGGCAGAGCAGTCGTGACCCAGAGGTGGGGACAGAAAACCTTCACAACTCCCAGCCCTGAGTCTTCAGGGGCAGCAGAGGGAAGAGACTTCAGCCCTTGTGCTGGAGTCATCTGTTGTGTCTGTCAGCCTCATCTATGGTGCTTCCGGCTCCAGCTGTTCTCCCAAGGCTGCTGCTTCCCACCACAGTTTTGGGAAGGCGTTTGGCCTGTCAGAACCTCCCTGAAAGGAGTGTGAGGAAATAGGGATGATGGGCTTAGATTTGCCGTCGTCTGCTGCAGCCACAGGAGGCAAGAGCTCGCTGCTTATTCCATAAAAGGGGGAAAACTCTGGCAAGTTTAGAAGCTTGTTGAAAAGAAACTGAGCAGCTGACAGTGGAAAATGTCTGTTGTCTCCTGCAGGCAGGAAAACAAGAAGGGAGACAAGTAGGAAGCTTAGAGCAAACAGGATATCAGGCTTGTAGAAAGAAAAAAGCTGCTGTGCTCGAGCGGGGAGGTGAAAGACAGTGTTAGAAATAAGAAGACATCTTTCAAGAAGTTGAAGTTGTCTGATTGAGGAAAGTGGGGCAAAAAAAGAATGTAAATCCTGCCAGGCTGAAAGTAAAACCCCCATAAGACAGGACCAAGAAGACAGCTTGAGGAACAACTTGCAAAAGCATAAAATCCTGTTTATTCATTTTCTGAGCGTATCAGACAGAAAGTCTTTCAGGGTCAGTAGCAGATCAGTGTAGAGAAAAAGCTCTTGGAGAAGATAAATCCACAAGGGAAGAAAGCAATGGCTGCCTTTGTGTTCGCTGGGGAGGAATTTGGGTTAGTTTGTGTTCCAGAACCCTGCTTTTTGGGGAAGGGCTCAAACGGAAGAGAACATACAAGATAGCAGCCTTAACTTGAAAAAAGGATGTGGATACCTGGGACAAAACTGAATAGAATGGCCTGGATTGGAAGGGACCCTAAAAAACCAACCAGATTCCACGCCCTGCCATGGGCAGGGACACCTTCCACCGTCCCAGGGTGCTCTGAGCCCTGTCCAGCCTGGCCTTGGACACTTCCAGGGATCCAGGGGCAGCCACAGCTTCTCTGGGCACCCTGTGCCAGGGCCTCAGCACCCTCACAGGGACCAATTCCTTCCCAATATCCCATCTAACCCTGCTCTCCAGCAGTGGGAAGCCATTCCCCCTTGTGCTGGCACTCAGGCTCTTGGAAACATTCTCTCTCCACCTTTCTTGTAGCTCCTTCAGGAACTGGAAGGCCACAGTTAGGTCACCTAGAAACTTCTCCAGGCTGAACAATTCCAAATCTCCCAGCCTTTCCTTAAGCTCCATCCCTCTGATCACCTTCATGGTTTCCTCTGGAGCTGGTTTCCTGCTTTTCCCAGTACAGAATGGGGTCAGCACATCAAATCAGGAATGGGTTCAAAGCAAACCCACATCAAATCTCCAGAATACTGAAAAGTGTTCATGTTTTATTGGTGTTCAGAAATGAATTGTGTAAACTTGAAAAAGTCCATCAGGAGCTACTCAACTCCTGTGCCACCTTTGGCTTAAGAAATTCCAGATGTGAGCTGATCCCAGAGGGCTGGGATGCTGTTCTAGAGATGCTTTTGGGCATCTGACCAGTGCCAGTTAGCCTGAGCTGAGTGGCTCACCCTGTTACTGCTTGGCTTGCCAAAAACACCCCAAAAAGTTCATAATGAGGAACGGGAATGATGTGAGGAGTGTTTATAGGTGCATTTTTTCCCTGCTCTCCATCCTCTTGGGTGCTGTCAGAACAGAATTTCGTGTCCTTAGTGCTTGAGCACAGGTTGCTAATCTTGGTTTTCTCCCTTTTCAGACAGTTTTTCAGCTGTGCTCTGAGGGGAAAGTGGACACAGCCCTGGAGCAGGGTGGTTGTGGTGGTGGGATGGGGAATTTTGTATGACTTCTCCAGCTCCACCAGATTCTGCCTTTGGGGTTCATTATCATCACGTTCACGTCGTAAAAACTTTCTCTGGTTGTCTCTGCAAGGTTCAGGAACCAAGCCTAGCTCTTCCTGATACATCTGGAGGCTTGTTTGGATAGTGAAGATGTGGGAGAAGTATAACACTGTAAATAAGCGTGATTTTTCCATACTTCCCTGCTGATGTTTCTGTTTCAGGGATCAGAGGAAACAGTTCCAGACACTGGTAGAAAACAAATTCTACGAGTGGCTGGTGCAGACGGGGAACCGGCAGCAGCTGGACAGCCTGATCCCTCCTGCCATGGGCTCCAAGCAGGCAGCAGGATAACATTCCTGGGCAGGAGAACATTCCTGGGCAGCAGAAGGAAAGCGAGGTGAGTAAAAGGCCTCCTTCTTTTGCTTCTTCTCATCCCCCAAGAATTGCCTCATNGATAGTGAAGATGTGGGAGAAGTATAACACTGTAAATAAGCGTGATTTTTCCATACTTCCCTGCTGATGTTTCTGTTTCAGGGATCAGAGGAAACAGTTCCAGACACTGGTAGAAAACAAATTCTACGAGTGGCTGGTGCAGACGGGGAACCGGCAGCAGCTGGACAGCCTGATCCCTCCTGCCATGGGCTCCAAGCAGGCAGCAGGATAACATTCCTGGGCAGGAGAACATTCCTGGGCAGCAGAAGGAAAGCGAGGTGAGTAAAAGGCCTCCTTCTTTTGCTTCTTCTCATCCCCCAAGAATTGCCTCATGTTTGTGTGCACAGCCAAGGCAGAGGTAGGAAAAGTTGGAGTCTGTTGAGTGACTGTTCTCCCAAGAGCCTGGTATTTGGGTTTAGTTCTTGATTTCCTGTCAAAACCCCTTTTCAGCTGAAATCTGTGTCCTCAGCACTGCCTTGTTGTCGAGTTTGATTTGCTGGAGGCATCTGTAAAGGATAAAAGACAGAAAACTGATTGGAATAGCTGCTCTTCCAAAGCAACTGTGTGTTGCTAAAGAGAATTTTTGCTAAAGAGAATTGAGTGAGACTTTGGGTAGTTCTTTCAGGGAGACTTTGGGTAATTCTTACAATGAGACTTTGGATAATTCTCACTCACTCTTCCCAAGCAGAAGTGGTTCAGGAGCTGGACACCTGCCCTTATCATGCTCTTCTGCCATGGCATGTTTCAAACCAATAGAAAGTTGTCTTATTTTTGATTTAGCCTTTGAATTCCTTTTTCTTTGCTGGCATGAGTAAAATTGGCTCCTTTTATTCTGTTCCAGAACTCTGGGAACCGGCAGTGATCCACTCAGCCCAGTTCTTATTAAGACTTTATGGCCATCCCACCTGCACCCACTGGATCCAACACCCAGCCCTGGGGTGGATTGGACTGCCCGGCTGCCTTAGGATTCCCTGACATTCCTGCCTTCCCAGGAATGTGCTGTAGCCATCCTGTTGGTGACTGAGAGGTGCATGGCACTGGAGGAGGATGAAGTGTGCCTTGTTGCAGAGCTGTCACACAGTTGGTGTTCGTGGTGAGCAGGTATCCAGCACACCAGGTTTCCTGGAACAAAGCTGGGTGCAGGCCCTGGGCATCACGTCATGGTATGAGCCAGCTGTGCTGTTTTTATAAATGTGAAAAAGAAATGTTTAAATTTTTTATGAATGAAATCCAACAGGTTTTTTTTTTTAATACAACTTAATACATGTAGCACTTACGTGAAGAAGAATTTTTGTATATGGTTGCATTGTTTTGACAAATGTCAATAAACCAGAGTTGCTGGATAAACCTGGTCCATGTCCTAGGGAAGGGGTTTTACCTGTACAATTCGTCTTAGAGGGACACAGCATCTTTTATCTTAATGAAATGTGAACCTGTCAGAGGGAGAAAGTGCCAACTTATGGGGAAAGTGGGGCGAAAAAAGAATGTAAGTCCTGCCAGGCTGAAAGTAAAACTCCTGTAAACCTCAGACGTGGAGCTGGAGGTTTTGAAGGCTGTCCTGGCACGAGGCTTTGGTACAAGCCCCATTCCTGTCTGTCATAATTTTCATAAAGATTATCAGCTTGAATAAGCACCATTCTCATGTGCTGGTGGGATGTGTTTTGGGGAGATGTGCTCATAGCTGAGCACCTAAATAAGCTTGGAAAATAGGCAAAGGCATTGCATGGATGAGTGGAGGCAGCAGCTGGTGGTGCCTTGGGAAGAGCTATCCAAGCCAAGAGCAGGGGAAAGCACAGTGCTCTGGAGTGCACAGCCTCAGAATTCCTCTGAAGGTCTCCCTTGGCTCCCGGGTGAGGTGAGTTTATTATATTTATTCTATTTATGTAAGGTGAGGTTATTGTATTTAACCAACCTCTAAAGGAGGGCTGTGCGAAGTAACCACGGCATTGAGCTGTGAACCTGCTGACAGAACCCAGCTCGTGCTTGAGCTCTGATCTTCAGGAATTAAAAACTGAATCAGTCCAAGTGGCCTCAGTGAGAGCAACAGCTCTGGGTGATTCAAGGCTCCTAAAATGGGAGGAGGAGCAGCTGCTGAGTGTGTGTGCCCCAGGCTCTCCCATCTGCCTGCATTTACAGAGCTGCTGTTGCGAGAGTGCTTGTCCTGACAGATTTGAAAGAGGGGCTGCGTGTTTCGGGCGTTGCTGTGCCAAATTCGTGTCCCTTTGTCTCGCTAAGCCTTTGGGCTGGGGCACTGAATAGCTGCAGAGGTGGTTTTTCATAATGCCCTGGCGGAGGGGGGGGAGGCGGCTGTGGAAGCCAGCAATCTTCGGCCTTCCCGCTCCAAGGGCCGGAGTGTGGCCGAAGGGAAAACCCTGCTCCAACCTCAGGTGCTGGACTGAGAGTTTGGAGTTGAATCTGTGACACTTGCAGAGACAATCAGGAATGTGGACATTGTTCCTTGTGTGGAATCACTCACTTTGTGGGGGATGGGGAGGTGGCCACACATCCTTCTTTCCCTCTGTGTCGGGAGGTGTTTGGAGCAATGTGGCTCCAGCTGAGGATGTCCCAGGAAAATCTGCAGCCTCTTCGCTGCACAGATGTTTCCACTGAGAGCTTTCAATGCAGAACTGGTCTTTGCAAGCCTCTGGTGTCTGTCCCGAGCACTCACTTATCGTTCCTTGACTGCATCCTTCACTGCACTGGAACATTCCCTGATAAATACCGTGTGCCCTCCTTACAAATGGGGTGGGTCTCTAAGAGCCAACGAGGATTCCTTCTTGTTTAACAAGCTTGGAAGGGAGAGAGCAGCCAAATTTCCCCCCCCGTCCTCCCAGACTTGGCAGGGGGCTGTGTGTTTTGAGTGCATTTGGCAGAGTTTTGGTGTTCTGACTCAGCAAATGGTAACAAAGGGAGGATGGCGAAGCCTTCCTTTATTCCATAATCCTGTTTGCTTTTCTGGAAATCGGCTATAGCCTCAGAATCACTGACTCAATTTTTGGATCCTATTCTCATGACAAAGCGGCTGTCTGGTTTAAAACAAGCCCGTTATAAAAAGGGCACCTCGGATCCTGGCTGTTTGTAACAGCTGCTGACGTTTCTCCGGCACAGGGGAGCTTGGCTGGAACGGAAAATGTCCAGAGCTGGAACCAAGGTAAGTTTATTTGCAGTGTATTCATGATTTTGGCTAAAAGTGCAGAATTTAGCAGGGATGAACTGTGGAGAAACTTTGTTTTCTTTGTTCTGCTGACAGCTTCCCCTTCTGTCAGCGTGTAGGCAGGGGGAGATGCTTGAAATCCCTCTCCTCACATGGAGGGAAGCTGGAGCTGAGCCCTCCCAAGTATTTTCCCAGATTTTGGCTGGTTCCTCTAAGGTGCGGCTCTGCCAGAGGATGGAGTCGAGCGCAGTGACTGGTGAGGGGGCATTTTGAAATGGTTCCAAATTAGCAGGATCTGATGCCTTGTAACTTTGGAGGTGAAGGGGGCCGTGCCAGCAGGGAATCACTGCACTTGCAGAGTGGAGTCTTAGGGAAGGCTCCCTTGCAGCCTTGGGAGAGCCTGACTCCCAGCACCAGCGGAGCTGCCACATCCCTTTTCCATGGTGGAGCAGAGGGTGTGCTGCGACGGAAGGGCTCCTGGACAATGGCCGTAGCAGTGAAGGGAATGGTTGGGACTTGGTGCCACTGGCAGGGATGAGCTGAATTTGGAGGAGGAGGTAGGTCGGGAAGTTCAGCTTCAGCTGGAGTGACATCTCTGGTGGGAATCCAGATCCTCAGGCTTGGGTTGAGCAGAGCTGAGCTGGTCCCACAGAACTCGTACCGGGACTGGGACTGGGCAGGGAGAAACAGCTGGGAAAGGAAAGGAGGGTGAGGACTTGGGCCAACGTCCCCTGTGGAATGTCAAACACCTGTTAGGAGGCTGTGGGAAGAGCTTCATCTGAGTTTTGCTTTTGGGCTGGATTCCTTTTAGCCTGTGGAGGCTGTAAGACCCGAGGGGGTTTGGAGGCACTGGGCAATGCCGTGGAAGATCCAGTCTTGGCTTTTCCATGTCCTTCGGCTCTGATCTTGGCTCTCAGTGGTTGGGCTGCTGGTCTGGGAAGCCGAGGAGGGTGTGCTGGTGGCTCCTGAAGGCTCCCAGGGGTACACACTTTCTGTACCTGTGCCTAAAAATGGCACTGGGGAATTGCAACTGCTCCATCCTTGAGTCTCCTGTCAGCTTGGGAAGCCTTGGGCACATCCTGCCTTTCCCCTGCCGAAAGCCGTGTCCCTTTGGAGTGTGCCATGGGGAATTCACGGGGTATGTGCTACTGAGGGGCTGCAGGATGGCCAGGAAGAGTTATCTCCTATTTCTCTATGCTGTGCTCTTGTTCAGCACATTCCAGTGTGAAGAAAAGGGCAAAGTAGGGAATTAAACACCATTTCTCACAACCCTGTCGAGTGAACTCCCTGGAAAGGGATCACTGCCGACAGAGGAGGCACTACTGGGTATTTTTTATGGGTTTTCTTCTAGCTGAGCTGCTGTTGAAAAGACATATGTGATAACTCAAGTGAGGTGACCAAAGTGAGAGTTTTACATTCCTGCAAGGAAGAGCTGCTCTGGCAAATGTGATATGTGCTTGGTGACCCCCAAAAGGCAAGGTTTGAGCAGGGAGAGGTTAACAGGTGAGTGCTGAGAGCAGAGCTCCTGGAGGGTTTGGCTGATGGAAGGCAGTTTCCCCGCGAGTGAGAGCAGTACTTTGGTTGGACACAACTCTATAGGAACAGCCGTATCTTTAATATGCCTTTGGACTTTGGCTTTGTGGGTTTTTTTACAGGGAAACATTTTCTCCCTGGAAGCATCAGGTAGCTTTGCCAGGCTCCAGTTTGTTTGTGTTAGGCTGGGTGGGGAAGGAAAGTCACTGATGGAATGGTTTGGGTTGGAAGGGAGCTTAAAGCCCATCCAGTCCCACCCCCTGCCATGGGCAGGGATACCTTCCACTCTCACAGGTCTCTCCAAGCCCCATACAACCTGGCCTTGGACACTTCCAGGGATCCCTCTGCCCAGAAAGCAGATCCACATTGGGCAGAGCTCATCATCAACCAAGTTGGACACTCACTGCATGGATGGGAGCGGGACAGGATCAGAGCTTGGGGACAGAGATTGGAAAGAGGGATCAGCCATCCCAGCAGAGGCTAATGCTGAGCTGGGAAGAGATGAACCCCTGCAGAGGGTTTTCCAGGGGTGCTGTGTCTTCCTTGACCACTGGCTTCAAGAAGAGGGTGACTGGTGGTGCCTGACTGCCAAATGTAGTGAGCAGAGCTTTCGCTGTTGCCTTTGAGCCAGGCTGGCAGATTTTTTGGGCAATACCCTTAGGGACAATGATCCAGAAGCAGGATCTGGAAAAGGCAGTGGGTTGTGGCTGGGAAGACCTGGCCAGTGTGGTTAACTGCCCGAGAGTGGGAAAACAGGAACTGAGCATTTCAGTGCTCTCCTACTCACTGCTGGAAGGGTCAGGGTGATTCCCAGCTCTCCATTGCGTGAAGGTGGGAAGAGCTTGCTCAGGATGTTGGGGGACAGGTTGTTTGTGTGCACTGACTGCTTCGTGATGGCAAATCAGTCCTTGAAATTAAGAGGAAAATAGCATTATCCTAATAAATGTCCAGTAACAGGCCACAAAATCAAGAGCATGAATCCTCTGGTGTGATCAGTCCAACTCCCCAGATCCCTTGGTCAGGCTGGTAGGACACACTGACCAGCCAGCTCCAGGAAAACTCCAGCTAACGTAATTTTTAGCACAAAACAAATGTTTAAAAATAAAATGTGAGTTGTCATGAATTTGGGTTGAAACACTGACAATGAATGATTTTTTAAGAGCAGGGAGGTTACATCAATACCAGTAGCCAAAGCACTGTGGGCAAAGTGCAGCAGGTGGTGGTGGTGTATCTTAAAAGTCAAACTATGGAAAAAACATGGGAGAAATGGATTGTGGAACACTGCATGTTGGGTGTGGCCAGAAAGATTCTCTCTAGAGCATCTGGTGTTGTGAGCAAGCAAGGGATGTAATCAGGATAGATGTGATGGTTTGGGAATCCTCTTGGAGAAGAGCAACTCTTGATGAGTAATTGTCACCTAGAAGGACCTAAAAATGGGGCTGGAAAAGGGCTGGGCTGGTCTGCTCTAGGGCTTGGCAATATTTCCATGGAGGAATTTTTGAGGAAAACAGGGTCTGCTCTCCGGGGCTGGCTGGGTGGGTGATGCCTTGGGTGGGAGGAATGGGATTTGCTCATCAGCTCCCAAGATCATTTCAAGCCAGGTTGTGATCAAGCCAGGATAAAGTGCTTTGGGGTCAGTAGCCAGGCTATAGAGCAGCTCTTGGGAAAGAAATTATTGTGAATTTGTCAGAGGTTTTGTGAACTTGCTGCAACTAAAACAGAACAAGCCAACTGCAAATACAATCCTTGGATGTCCATAAAACTGCTACCCACCATGCACATGGAATGCTCTCTTAGTTTCTCCTGGCGTGGGCAAAGCTTGTGTGATGTCCAGCTTTGGGTAGTGAGTTTTGAGAAAGGGAGTTTGGGGTTGTTCAAGTGGGAACAAGAAGACATGGAAGACATGACCCAGGAGGAAAGAGACTTCTCCACCCCCTTATCAGTAAAGATCTCGCTGCAAACACTTGGTAAGCTAATATAAAGGAAGTCATGGAATTGCTAAGGCTGGGAAAGCCCTCTAAAAGCATCAAGTCCAACTGCTAAGCCAGTGCTGCCAGACCCACCCATGTCCCCAGAAATCTGCTTTGTACATTCCATTGACTTCTCACAGCTCCCTGGCCATAATTTAGTAACTCCTGATCTAGAGAAGGTGGGAGGGAATTGTTTTGGTAGTGTTTTGCTGGAAAAAGGACAGGGACTTCTCCCAAGGGAATGCTGGGTTGGACTGGAACAGAACAAGGGTCTGGGAAGGGCAGAACACTGGTGGCAGCTGGAGGTGTGGGGGCCAGACTGGTGAATTGACTGCAGTTGGTCCCGTTCCATGGCTGGGCTTGATGATTTCTGGTATCTCAAGGGCTCTGCTTTCAGACATTTCCTGCCGCGATGTGGCTGGAATACGGAGTGATGTGCTGGATGGGGAACCTCCCCACTCTTCCTCCATCTGCTCATTTCAGGTCACCTTCTATGAAGACAAGAACTTCCTCGGCCGTTACTACGAGTGCGACAACGACTGCCCCGATTTCCACAACTACCTGAGCCGCTGCAACTCCATCCGTGTGGATGGAGGCACCTGGGTGGCCTACGAGAGGCCCAACTACGCCGGGAACATGTACGTGCTGACCCACGGGGAGTATCCTGACTACCACCACTGGATGGGCCTCAACGACCGCCTGGGCTCCTGCAAGTACATCCAGATTGTAGGTGTCACCCCTTCCCAGGGTGTGCTTTCACTTACACCCATCGTGGGATGGTGTTTCACTTGGGGAAACTTGGTGCCCATCTTCCTGGAGAAGCACAGAGGGGGTGGCTGCCGGGGATTTGCTCCCACAGTCCTGCTCTGAAAATAGCAAGGTGTTTGGTGAGAGGAGGAGCTGAATCTCTTGCACTGTGGATTGCAGTGGGAAAAGGCAGATCCCTTTGAGTGAGGGTGGGTTTCCCTAGGAACAGCTGTGTGGTTTCATCACCGCATTCCTTTAGGGATTTAGGGATGCAGGTTGCTCCAGAGTTTGCCTCTTGTCTTTTCCATGGTGTGTAACCAACTGATCCCACCAGGCTCAAGGCCTGTAACAGTGGGATGTAGATTTTGCAGGAACATTTGGAATAAGGGGCAGTTTCCTCTCTAGCAGGCCAGGACTCCCTTCTGGTACAGGGAACTGAAGCTGTGTCACCAAACCTCTCTGGGCATGGAGACACCAACCCCAGGAGCAGCCCTGGAGTGCCCAGAAATGGGAGGGATGTCTGGAGCCCTCCTTGGCCATGCTTGGAGCAGCCTCCTGGTATTAGGAGAGCACAGGATGTGTGCTCATCCCCTCCTAACTGATGATGAGGAGAAAGGAACAGAGGGAAAGGATTCTTTTGGGAAGCCTATGGGGGAGGAGCATCCTTTAAAACTGGGATTGTGGATGAGGTGTGGGTTGGTGCTGCTGCTGAGGTTTTGCCAGTAGTGGGGCAGGCACTGGTGATCCATGGGTTTGACTGGGAGCATGGTTGTGAATTCCCACTGCATGGAGCACATCTCACAGCTGAGAACGGGTTTTGCTTTTCTNGGTGTCTGGCTCCCTGGTGCTCACATAGAGCAGCTGAGGGGTTCAAGCCCGCCTGGGATAGCGAGCCCGGCACTGCTAACTCAGCCTCAACCCTGCCTTCTGCCCCACGGTGGGATTTGAGCTGGAGCTGCTCTGTTCCAGCTCAGATCTTCTGTACCCGCTTTGCCTGTGATGATCTGTTGAAATTTACCCCAGCAGCTTCTCCCTGTGCTTTCGGGGCCTGACATGAGATTTCAGCCCTGTCCCTGGTGTGCTGGGGGTGGTTGGTACCTGATTTGAGCCTGGCTGTGCCCAGATTCTGCCCCCATATCGGAGCTGGGACACGTCAGTGCCTCCACCCGATGATCTGGTTGCCAGTGAAGTTCCCCAGAGAAGCTGTGGCTGCCCCACCCCTGGAAGTGTCCAAGGCCAGGTTGGATGGGGCTTGGAGGAACCTGGGACAGTGGGAGGTGTCCCTGCCCACGGCAGGGAGGTAGAACTGGATGATCTTTAAATCACTCCCAACCCAAACCATTCCACAACTCCGTGATTTTCTCTTTCTTTTTTCTTCTAGCCAAGTGGAGGCCGAGGCCACATCCAGGTGTTTGAGAAGGGAGATTTCGGCGG
>VYZQ01002937.1:0-12291 GCA_013400655.1 Mystacornis crossleyi | reverse complement strand
AGGTGTGAATCTATAAATTCACATCTGCTGTCAAAACCACTGCTGTTACCTACCTGCCAGCAATTGTTTCCAGACACTGGACAGAGACTGTCACCCAACCCAACGCAAAATTGTTTCAGCCACACTTCAAAAAATTACACGGGAGCGAAAGGTTTTCTAATTTTCTCTGAGACCTCAAGTGTATANTTAATGCCATTCCCCAATTTGGTGCCTTCTCCCATGATGCTGAGATTCCAAAACCACGCACTGCTCACTGGCTTCCCCTCCCCCCACTTCCACCTGCGGATGGCCAGAGAGGAGAACTGGAGACACAACAGCAAAAGTCATGGACTGAGACAAGAACAGTTTACTGGAAACTGCAGTGAAATAAGAAAACAAACAGTAACAGCAACAATGCTAATGACAAAGGGTGTAAGAAGATTCTAGCAGGAAAAGAACCCCAAACAACAATAGACAGTACTGGATCCCTTTGCCAGGTTTTGTCAATAAAAATTAACCCTGTCTCACTGGAAGAGAGTCCCTTCCCCTGCCTCTGACAATGGCATGAGGTGGTATCAAATAACTTCTGTGTCCTAGCCATGCCTCCTCCTGGCTACTGCAAAAATCAACCCTGTCCTGGCCAGAAACAGGACAGACATTAACGAATATAATACTACAGCAATGTAGTTTTAGAGATAAGTGATTAAAACCACAGCCTACTTCAATGTGAGGGAGAAGATACCTTGTCATTTAAATGGGAAGGGAGCAGATTTGCTTGTTATAGCAACCCATAAGCAATGTACTAAATCCCTACATTTTTGAAAAAACAATTTCCCTAAATAAGAACCACATAATTTTTCCAAATAAGTACTCTCCTAGCAGTTTTAATGTCCTCTTCTCATAAGCAATAATATATATCACATCCTTCTACATAATTTCCTAGGAAAGAATAGGCATTTTGAAGATATACTTCCAAAGGAAAAGACTGTAAAAGTTTTCTTACTAATCTAGGATACAAAGCCACAAAGATCCAGAGGTAACCTGTTGGCTTAGGCAAACTCCTAGGACAATATGCACATATCATCTTAGGTTACTGCAGGGCCTTCTATCTTCTTTGATCCCCTTTATTTTACTACTAAGAGTAAAGAATGATTTTGATGAAGAGAATGCACTACCACCTGTGTTTGGCACAGTGATGAAATTATAACCTTGCCTCACACAATTTTCTAGATGTCATCTTGAGTAGCAAAATAACGAATGACAATAGCTACAGATGCTCCAACTATACAACAAAATGTTGTGCACACTGTGGAAATCAAAGCCACCATAAATACCAAACCTTGTCTCCTTACAAACCCTTGTATACAATTTCCAAATTCATTGCTTAGGGAAGTAGAGCAAAGTACAGCTTAGCTTCAAAAAAAACCCCACAAACCTTTACATACTTTGGAAAAGTAATGTGATAAGAAGGAAGTCATCATTCCTCATTTTTTCTTCCTTCTTTCTCCTCCTATTCCTTCTCTGTGGAAGGAATGCCACTCAGATGTCAACACCAGAGATGCCACTGTAACAACAAGGCATTGCAAACACATAAACACAGGTCAACGAGTTCTTTGGTGCACAAAAATCTTGAGTTACCTCTTATGAAGAGCTCACCAGTGATGATAAATCCATTAAGATAACTAAGTATATGAAGTTAAATCCACAATATCATGATGTTTAGGCTATTAGGGTGGAGTTTATTTGAGGGAGGGATTTAAACATTTCCATGTAATGATGTAGCAGATAAAGTCAAGATGGGTAACCTCTTTTAGCTGCAAGTCTAAAAATCACCTGAAGTGGACTCAGAAAGGCTGGATTTTATTCTTTAATTTAGGACTGAAAAGAGACGTTCCAACTGAATTGCAAGGATGCAGTAACATACAAAGCAGAATTTATGAATCATGATGTCTGTAGAACTGTTAGCCTGGAAGAAATTTACAGGACAGGTGAAAGTTTAATTGTAGGATAATTTCCATTCCAAAGTATGCAAAGCATGTTCTAAGTCCTTCAGAATACACACTGCAATTCTTCACAGCTTAAGGCTGGGTAAGTCTCTCACCTAGATATAATTTACGAATTCACAATCAAACAGAATTTCCACTTTCTGTAACATTTAACTCTCCAATGAGACATGTTGCATTTCTAATATTACAGTGGAATCTCAAAACCAACATTGATGCCTTGAAAAGTGTTTGGTTTATCTATTGATAAACTGACTACCACCACGAACAACAGCGATCCCACTTGATCTAAGATAAATGCTTATTACATAAATATTTAATTCTGGATGCAAAGATCAGAGAGTCATAACATATTTTTCTTTGGGCCAACCAAAAGCACTTTCATACCATAAGACTTTGCTGCCTAAACAGCAGTTTCCTAAGTAGTGCAAGATCATAAACATGAAGAATCATTCCATTTTCTGTTTACAGACTGTTTTAAGGAAGAATGTCCTGCAATGTAGACATACACAAATCTCCAGAGAATGACCTCTGATATACCAAAACTAGTAGCTGTTCCGGTGAGATGAAGCTGAACGTTCCTAGACAATATACAGACCATAATGATTCCCTGTATACACAGTTTTAAAAACAGATAAAAGAAACACAACATAAATTTCAGCTACCTATGTGGAAACAATGGGAAAAAAAAAAAGCACATGGACTATAATTACCAAATGAGAGCCAGCTCACTGAATTCATGCTGGTTACCATTCTGCTTGAAAAACCATTTACAGCCAAAGAGAGAGAGGAGCTTGAGATCACAATTACTCATGAAAATTATACACAATCAAAATAAGCAGAAGCTAGTAGCTGTTCAGATACCATATAAGGAAAAAAGACATTAGCAAACATATTAAAAATACATGAACATGAATGTACAAAGCTGAACAACAGCAGAACAATTATAATGTTGAAGTTTTATAGTGCTTTACAGAAATGTTCCCAGGAAATTAATTCTGAGGCTTAGTCATGGTAACTTTGGTATGTGAACTGTGCACTGCTAATTAGGAGATGGCAATAACAAACAGAAGTTTTAAATTGCTGGTATTCACAATTCCAGAAAATCTCAACAAAAAGCTTACAAATCATTCCATAAACAGTTTACTAAATAAATAATTTTCCAACTGGATAATAGTACCAGTAGGAAAGCTACAATGACATCAAAGAAAAGTACATATGAATTTATATTTATATAGTCTAAATACGGCATATGTTCAATTATGATACATACTATGGCTTAAGGGCCTTCAAAGTTAAATATTAAAGGATAAAACTGACTCTTAAAAGAGTTGAAATTGAATTTAAGGTCATACGATGAATATATTTCTCCTTATTCTTAGAACTGCATGAAAGAGCATTTTGACAACCAATAAAAATTACAAATTCAAAGTAAATAGGAACCACTTCACAAACAAGCATTTCATGTTTGACAGTCACCACATGAGAAACAGTGCTCCAAAAATAACAGAGTAGCTTGAGCATCATACAGGACTCATTTGTACCCATTTGTACATCTTGAAATTGTGTGCAGACTTGAGCTTTCTTCAATAGGACAAGAGTATCTGAACTTTAGTCAGTTTGAGAAAAAAAATGCAGTTAAATATGGTAGAATAATGAAGTGATGAAATGGAGACACACAAAGTACAGAAAGAAAAATATTTTCTATTAAAAACTTCACTGTTCTTAGCTACTCATAATAAGGGAAAAATAAAAGTAATAGAAGAAATAGCAATATTTTGTCATAACCCAGTAAATTCACAGTTCAAAGTCTACAAATTCAAAATAATACATAAAAGAAAATTTAGAAAAATATTTACATAGACATTTAGAAAATTATAAATACCATTCCAATATTATCTAAATTAATATTTAATTCCTTTTTGTGTATCTTCTTCTAAAAAATATTATAAAAAAACAATATTAATTTTTTTCTATTAAAACTAATGAGATAAAACATTAAAAAAAAACCCCAACTAGTTTTCTAGTTTCTATTTAACTCTTAACATTCAGTTATTTATAAGATGCCCTTTCCCACACACACATGCAGGGGTTTATATTCAATCAGCACATTCACACTGATGTAGTCCTTTTCCTGTCCTCAAATATTGTAGCATTAAGCAGCTGCAAAAGCTAGACATTTCCTTACATGTATTATACAATATTTATGTATGTCTTCTATATTATGTCTCATTGCTTAAACAGACTGATTTTTCATGCATTCTTTTATGCTTTTGTTAGCCCTGTAGCCAAATAAGCTAATAAGAAAGAAGTGTCTTATGATTATAGAGAAAAGTAAAACCAGAAAGCTCCTTTTGGAAAAGTGTCACGTTTTAGGAATTGTATCCTCCAATTTAATAGTCCTGCCAGTAAAATACCCCATGCTGCTACTCACTTTCCCTCTGCCTCCCTTTGGAAGAACAAAAGGCAAAGATCACGCGTTGAGATAAGAACAATTTACTGGAAACAGCAATGAGATAAGAAAATGAACAGCAACAATACTAATAATGAAAGGTGTAAGACAAAGAATTGATTTGCACTGAAAGCCCACAACAAAACACTGGCCAGCTCGTCCCCACCACAGCAACCTTCCTCCTGACTGGAAAGCAATGCTCTCCTTGGAAGCAGGAGAGAGAGCCTCTTTTCCCCAAACCTGGCAATGACATAAGGTGGTATTGAACAGCACGATATCTTGGCCACACCTTCCTCCACTGATCTGGGCTGGAACCAGGACAAAAAGGCTTCTAAGTAGAATCATGACCATAGTAAAAAGAATTGAAGAGCTGATCAGAAACAAGAANGGGGGAATAAAATCTGAAAACATCTCTCAAATATCGTCTCCTTGATTCTTCCACGGGCCAAGGCTGTCTCCCAGGGAAAGGTTGCAGCCACCCCACTGCAACAAAGAATTACTGTGGAAGGTATTTGAGACTATCAGAATACAGCAGAAGTTTGTTGTACTACCTGTTCCATTCATCAAAGCAGTAGAAAGTAACAAACCTGATTAGAATGAAAAAGTGGCATATTTAGGCATCAATGAGACAAATATAAGAAAACAAGGGCTCCAAAACAAAGCCAGAAGATAAACTCTGGCTTTCATTTTTTATCACAAGCATGTGAGGATTTTCTGCAGGTAACTTGCCTGATAAGGGTTAATTATCTCTCTCTATTTACATAAATGTGTTTCTGGGCAGATTTAGTACTGCGTATACAGCACCACCAGCTGAATTTGCTTGCTCAGAGACATGAAAAAATTATGACTAATCAAACCCCTGATGCACGAGGCCTTCTTGCACCTACTGTTTGTTTCTTGGCCTGATTTACAATGAAATTTTACGGACAATTACTGCTGGAGAAAAAAGACAACACTCGTCTTTACAGACAACTATCATCTGTTTAAGTGCGCACCAACATTCTCGCTAAACTTTCTTATTTTATGCAGGCCACACAGTTTCAGAAATGCTGTTCTCTTTGTAAGGGGTAACACACAGCACCACTCTATCACCTATGTGTGGGCTGCAGGTTAGATGGGTGTGTAGCATATACTAAATAGTGTTCAAGCTTACAGTGTGATATTTTTCAAGTTTCATATTTACTCAATTACCTGTTAAAGTTGTACAAGATACTGCTCCAAAAAAATGGTATCAGAACAGATTTGGACCTCTTTACATGGTGCATGAAAAAGAAGTTATCACACAAAAATAAGCTATCAAAATTAAATATTTGAAGAGAAATACAGTAGAAATAATGCAAACTGTAGAACTGAGAATTAAGAAGAGTTTCACTTGTATTGGTGATAAAGGTGGTTTCCTTAGATACACCTTGAAAGGTAACAGGGTGCCCTCTGGAATCCTCTTTGCTTAGCATTAGCAAATCTACTCCAAACAAACATTTGAGACAATAATCTATTCACAAGACTTTTCATTTGATTAAGACTAAAATTAAGGCATTGGCACACAAAAGATACCTGAATTTTTTTTCTAGTGTTTCTCATTCTGCTAGAGAAGCTATCCATCTGACATGTCCATTTCCCAAACATGGCATAAAAGTTCTACAGAAAACAGAAAAAGAGAAACTGGGAAGAAAGGCTCCCTTTGAAGGATTCCTCCCTGAGAAGGTTTAGGGTGTTGTCAAAATACATACTTGACTACTTGACTCTTATAAGTTTTAAAATGTGTATCTCAAGATCAGAAAAGAGAGAAGAGAGAAATATTATTCTCCAAGGGAAGAAAACAGGAGTAGGAAGTGCAGAGTTAAGTATAAGCCACAATCTAAGAGCACTGGGGCAATCCAATGGAAGCAAATGGGAGGCTTGTACATAATTATATAGAGCAGGGAGAAAGCCAAATATATTTGGTCAGGCTGAATAGAGAGAAGCAGAAACCTATGGCCTGGTTTAACGTTAGCTGGGACTAAGAGAGTAAGATACAGACTTCCAGGTCCTGTGTCAAAGCTCACAACTTTTGAAAGGAAACGGCTCCTCGAACTTTTCTTTGGCAAATGAATAGAGAAGCAAACAAGGGAGAGATACCAAAACACTGGTTAATTAAATAATTACGGGAAATGTACAAGTCTGGGATGGGTGACAGAGGAATCTTTTAATGCTCATAGTGTACTTTAAGTCTTCCTTGGTTATTTCTTTTCCATACTTCTCCAATTCATCATAAAGGTTAATTTCTGTTCTGAAGACTGAGCAGTACATACCAAAGCATTTGTCTGCTCTCAAACTTGTATTTTCAATATTCGAATGAATCCCACATTAAGAAATCTTCATCTCAATCAGACTTGTAGCTGTTGAAGAAAGTATATGAAACGTAATCTGGGTGTCTGGATTCTAAAGACATGCCCAGATATAATTATAACAACACACTTCAAATATAGCAAGTAAAATTGCATTTTAAATTGTTATTCTCTTCCGAAAAGGTATGTTGAGAGATAGTTTATTATTAAGATGTGAAGCAGGTGATATCATCAAAATTTTACCATCTAAAACTTAATCTTCAATGGAGTTATCTGAGAATTAAACTACAGTAACAAGTAATTTAAATTCCAGACATTCATTTATTCTATATTTCTTCTATCCAAGGATTAAACAATTTCCCTACCGAGGGTCCTCTTACTTTTAGGATCCCTACTGATATGCTATGAACTCCTGATGTGTTATTAGTGTTCTCCAACTGCATATTTATGTAATATCATAATTTGTTTCATCCAAGTATTATAATAAAATTTTATTACTACACCAGTTATGGAAGTCAGACAACCACTTGCAGTTGCACCAGGAAACCACTTCTGAAAAAATTCTAATTCATCTTTTCCATCTTTCTCCATTCTTCACTTTTGTCTTCAACCAATCTAGAATTGCCTTTAGAATTTCTAGTCACCTTCTTGCACACTTTTATATATTTTTGCAATATATATTTTTTAGCTTCCTCCTTTCCTGTATAACCTTTTTATTCATCCAGGTTTTTCATGGTTTTGTTTCTTTGTAGTGTCATTTAGTCAGTCTTTAAAAATTTCATCACCTTTTTGTCTCATAATATAAATGGCTTAACATTTCTTTCTTTTTAAGTTTCTTTTGACAGTGTATTTTACTTTCTTATTTTTTTTCCTAGCAATTAATGGTTCTTTCCTTAAACTACTCCAGCCATACAATGTTCCAATTTACAAGCAAATAAAGTTGAGAATTCTTGTTTCTTCCAAATTATTGTCTGGCAAAAAGAAACAACTTTTTCTTCTTTCCTGTGGCTCGATGTGAAATTCTGCCAAAATGGATGAGCATAAGTCCAAATTTGTATCAGAATAAAACCGAGTATCTACAACTATCAGTAATTAAAAAGAAAACAAATGTGATTTAAAATAATCTCAACATTCATCTGCATGCAGGGATCATCTAACCACCATTCAAATTCCATTCAACAATTTTCATTTTGTGACAGGCTGTACTGAAAAGGCACTCTGGCCTTCTTATTAATATTTCACTTATTTTGCAGGCAAACTGCTTCTGATCACAGGTAAAACCAGACTACTAAACACACCATGCAACCAAATCTGTTGGGTACAAATTGAAGTTTCTCCCATTCTCCTCAGTTATTCTCTTACCTACCGGGTAAGAAAGAGAATGTTTATCTCTAATATTTTTCTTCTAACTGCTTTACAACTTATGCCACTAGTCAAAAATGCTGAACATTCCCCATTTACTACACTTTAATTTTGGGGTCTTAGTGGATTTTATAGATATAAATCTATTGGAAAAAATATAATATAATATTTAATATTACAATATAATACAATATATTATAATATAAAAATCTAATGTCTGTTATACGGCGATAATCTGATCACAAATATATAATTCCATACCTGGTAATTATCTTTCCCACCATGAAACTCAGGAAAAAGAAATAAACTTCTATATCCTTTATTGTCCTTTTCCACTTTCACTTTGCTCTCACCATTCTTACCAAAAACTACAGTGTTTTTACAGTGTGGATCTTTCCACTATCTTTTGACTTTATTGCAAGTTACTCCCTACTTTCTTCCTCCTTTGCTTCAAAAACTAGCTAGAACTTCTGCCATACAACCATTGAAATTGGTAGAAATTCAAGACCCTTGGTGAATCAAGAGAATCCTTCAAATATGACGCATAAGGTTGAACACAAGCTTCCGCTGCTTCTCAGAGATTACTTGCTTTCCTCGCTGTACAAGCTCTCTAGCAAGATCAGTGTCGGATCCGGGGGGTGTTCTGGTGGGGTGCTACGACATCCCGAACCAACTCCGACAGAAAGTCACTCGGCAGCCACTGCATTCCCACAGACACACACACACACTCCGGAGAGCTTCTTGACAGGTTGACGGCAAAGAGGCAGGAAGGGTCTTTGTGTGAGATTCCATGGCAGAGGTTTATTCCAGCTCCACCATGAAAGGAAGCCAGGGACAAAAGACATCAGGGGATGGAGGAGGTTCCAGGTTATATATGGGGGCAGGGAAAGCATCAGGGGCAGGGGTGGTACATAGGCGGGACTACGGTATGGGAGCCAATGGGAAGATCTGAGGGAGTGGGTAGGAACAAGGTCCAGTGGGAGAGTGGGGAAGGGAGAATTTTCCAGGAAAGGAACAAATAAGGTATAAAGGGGCGGGAAGGCCAACTGGGGAAGCAGAACTGGGGTACATTTTCTGTAATGAAACAGCATCCTAGGAAAGGTCTTTTTAGTTCACCCTAACCTGAAGAGGATTTCTATCCCTTGCATTATGGACCCACTGGCCCCTACAGGTCAGTTCCTAATTCTTGGAAAATTTCTTTAATTTTTTCTTTTGTAACTTAATATATATTTCAACTGCTCCTAATTGTTCTGGTCTTTGAGAAATTGCTTAGGTCCAAGTGAATCCAAATTTTTTTTCTCCCCCAGTATGCCCAAGACGTCTTAAAAGCTGACAAAACATGTTTTTTTCAAAATATTTATCAAATCATGATGTAAAATCTCAGCTTATTATTATTCATTTCCAGATACCAAAAATATTGCCAGTATATAACAGGAAGGAAGGCATGAAAAGCCCCAGGGATTTTTTTCTTACCTTTCAAAGACCTGCAGAAACATTTTCCATTATTTCTACTAAAATTGTTTTCCTACCATGTACACACAGATTACAGCAATTTTCTTTTCAATTTTTTTTTTTAATGAACATGGGAAATATGTGAGTGATGCAGTTTGCACCCTTTGCTCTGCATTTCTTCCCTTCTTTTTATTATTCCAAGTGTGTCACTCATCAAATGAATTAATCTAGTTTTTCACCTGTCTATCCATCTACCTATCCATCCGCCTGCCCTTGACTTAAAGGGATGTGATTTTGCCTCTAAGCAATACAATTAATGTAAAAGTTATTGATGTACTATATGCTACTAGAAGCTATTTGTCTTTGCTACTAACAGAAAAACATACAATATATTACCTCCAGCAAACGTTCACTTTTTTATTAAGTCTAAGGACTACAAATACATGTCCTAAAGTACTAATATGAATAATACACCTTGTATACTTACAGCTTGTGGAAAACATTACATATAAAAATTACTTACACTGACATCACTTTTAGGATTTAGAAAACACAGGCCAAGCAATTCCAAGTGTCATAAATGATCTCCAATTTTACATTCAAAGAAACATCATAGTATTGAGCTTAGATCTATTTGTTCCAGGAAAAGGAAAAAAAAAAAAAAAAAGGAAAAAAAAAGGAAAAAGGGAAAAAATATTTATAATGGAACGTGTGTTTACTGACTGAAATAAAAAAAAATTCTGGACTAAGTAGGAATGTATACCTCTAAATTAAGAAAAACACTGTTTTAAAACTCTCTTTAAGACTGGCAGTCTGCTTAACTCTGATCTAGACTAAAAATACATTAAATTATGGCTATTTTCCCTGCCTAGGCAGTACAAAAAGTGCCAAGAGTGTCCTTGCAGTTTCATTCAGCTTTTCAGCCCTAAGAATCTCAATTCCAACTATGCAAGTGAGTGTGGGAATAAAGGGGAAATCTCCAAGAGAGAGGGTAAGACTAAAAAATAGCTAGTCAGGACAGCAACCACTGTACTTCCTCTAGGACATGAAGGGGTGAGGATCTCCCTCTCCTAAATTAGTATTTCTTAAAAATGTAATATAATCATGGCTAGCACAAACTTGTTTTGTATTTAAATATTCATGATATATATGTTAGAGTGCCAAAGTAGTCCTTTATCATTGCATTTGTTTATGCTGTTGCTCAGCATCATGCAAAATTAGGTTTTACATTTTTATGTAAAATCATGGTTAAATCACACAGGTATCCTACAAAGGATTTTAACTGTTCGGTTCCTATCCAAGCTTTTAATTTCTAATTACTTCAGTGGTATCAGGATTTAAATACATTTAGGGCTCTGGATCTTAATCTCTCAGTGCCGCCATTATTTTCCAATTACAGAATAAAAGTGCAGCTGAAACCAGCAAAAGAGACACAAAAATTACTAGGTATGTACATTACACTTTCTTTGATAAAAGCCTTTTTTTCCCCAGATTTTCAAAACTGATGCACAGGAAGTTCCCCCTGAATAAGAGGAAAAACTTAATTACTGTGTGGGTGAACCCACACTGGAACAGTGCCCAGAGAGGTTGTGGAGTCTTCCTCACTGGAAGTACTAGAGAACCATCTGGATGCAATTCTGTCCAATGTGCTCTACGATGATCTTGCTTGAGCAGGGAGGCTGGATCAGATGGCCCACCGTGGTGCCTCCCGACCTGACCCGTTCTGTAATTCTGTGAAACCTGTCCCTTTACAACACTCCAAGGAAAATGTCATGTCTGTTCACAGGTAACATTTTTAATTTTCCGAAGAAGAGCACTTAGGCATGAGTCCAAGTACATATTTGTTAGTAAACTTGCAGCTGTTGACTGAATGTGGTTCTCTGTCTCTGCAAACGTACTGGAAACTGAGCCAACTCGTTCTAAATAAAAAATATTTGACAAAGGTGGCATAAGTTCTCAAGCTGTCAAGCAATCCATATGCACTATAAAATGGTGTGGATGAAGGGGTATATCCTGTGTGCCCACTCCCTGTGTGCCCACTCTGAAGCAAACACTTCAGACAAAACAAAAATTATTTTAAAATGCGTAATGCCCTATTTTCTATCTTCAAGAAGCAAAAGGGAAGCACCAATCTGTGAGAGTGATGACAAGAGTTTCAGAGCCGCGCAGGACCCAAGTTCTATGACAGCCCCAGATCCATTATTACATGAAGTCCACCACCGTTTCCTGAGAGAAGGGAAATTATCAACTACAGCCTGTAATTTTCACATACCTGGAGATTTCAACTCTATCGCTCAAAAAGAAACAAGGTAAAAGCAGGGTATGTTATAAGGACACCTTTGCTTAAAAGCTTTATTCTGTTTACTACTGGAAGATTTTACAAAAAGTTGGGTGACTGTTACTCTCATCATTTCTACTCAGTCTGATCCTTAATTCATATTGTTTTTCCTTTAGTTATTTCTTCTACTCAAGTCAAGTTTACATCCACCCTCCTGCTCTGTTCCTGGACAGTCACTCTGCAGCTCACACAACTTTAAGCCTTGACTGATTGTATAATCTTAGATAGGCTCTTGGCCCATATTTGCACTTCTAACCCCTTTGAGGTCATTAAAACTCATTTTAAGTAATTCATTTCAAAATAAAACTGAATCTGGACAGGTCCCTTGAAGCTAATTACCAACACTCCATACTGCTTGCATGTTGCAGTGGGGTGGCT
>VYZQ01002936.1:0-13199 GCA_013400655.1 Mystacornis crossleyi | reverse complement strand
ATGGGCCCCTCAGCCGTGCCCCCTCCCGAGGCTGAGCAGCCCCCGCTCCCTCAGCCTCTCCTGGGCACGGAGATGCTCCAGGCCCCAAATCATCCTCGCATCCAGGAGCTCCAGGGCCCTCCTGTCCTGAGGAGCCCAGAGCTGGGCACAGCGCTCCAGATGTCCCTCCCAGAGCTCCCTGTCCCCCCTGGGTGAGGACTTGGGGCACTGGAATCAAACACCATTTTGCATTAGCACAGGTTTTCAGATGTCACCATGCTGCTGAGCAAAATTTCCCGCAAATTCCTATTTTCCTTACAAAAACCTGGCTAGAACTCGTTTAGCCAGACTATTAATAGCAAAATACTCCAAAATTAAGGTATTTCTGGTTTATCCCTCCGTAATGCCACTGCTGCTTTGACTTGCTAATGTCTCTCCACGCTGCCCTAAACTCCTGCAAGCCGAAGTAAACTTCTTTTCTGTTTGTTTATAATGCATTAAGGTTTTATAATCTATTATACAAACCCTTCCTCGCTGCTGCAGCTGGATTTCCTCTGATCACCTCTATTCCATCGCTCCAGAAATCATCCTTTATCCAGAGAAAAAGCCTTTTATCCCGGTCTCTGATCATCTGTTTGCTCACAGTCGGGAAAACAAAAGGCTGAACGCCATTCCAGAAATCCTCTGTGAGTCTTCCTGTGTTAAGTTCCCCGTCAGAGATTTCTCCCAGGATAAGCAAGCGTTAAAATCCCGGTTTGGCCCGGCTGAGGTTGGTTTTTCTCCCAATATATTGTGCTTTGCAGGAAAGGTGGTGGATCCTGGTTTCAGAATTAGATTCTTTCCGAGAGAAGATTTGATTCTGCTGGAAGTTATTGAACGTAATAACATTTTATTGCTCTTTTTAAGCAGCTCAGAATTTCCTGCAGAGGCTCTGACGGAAGGAAAAGTGGGAGGAAAAGGGGGTTGCGAGGTGGGGTGGAAACCATGGAGCAGGAGGAAAGTGGTGCAGCTGTGGAGAAGGCAAATGGGATCTAGGGAAGAGTTTAGTTGGGAAATTAATGAAGTTTTAATGAGAAGGGTTAATGTTGTTACACTGGACTCGTCTGGAGCTCTCCGTGTGGTAACTGTGGCTGAGTCTGGTGGTTCTGCTTCACAAAAGGTGTGAGAAAAGCTCTTGGAAAGAGCAGAAACTCCTGCAGGAGCAGAGGGAAATAAAAATATCGAGTGGCTTCTGTTAGGGAAAAGGAAGGGTGGGATCTGGGCGAGCTCCAAACTCCAGCCAGAAACAGGGGAGGACAACTCCAGGCCAAGAACTGGAGAGGGAATCCCCTCTCTGCACACAGAACCCAAAAAGCATTTGGGGTTTTGCCCAAAATGTGCAGTTTGCCCCCCAGATTCTGGGTATGTGCCACAATTGTTCACCAAAGTCAATAAAATTGAAATTAGGGTCCACCTAAACCTGTGCCTAAGGCAGACTGGTTTATTTTGGATATTGATTCAGTTTGTGTTGCTGAATAAAACTTGTTCTGTGGTCTGTATAAGGTTTGTATGAGGTTTGGGATTTCTTGCAGGATTGGATGAAAGTGGGGGAAAAAACCATCTTCCGAAGGTTCTGTTTCCATGAGATTGGATAGAGGCTAAATCCTGGTAATGCTAAATAACCTGCTTGGCCTGTCTAATACCATATTAAAATATCATATAAAAGAGTTTTATATCCCATTTCTGCTGCTGTTTTAATTTAATTGGAGAAGATTCCCTATAAACCAGCGCTGATTAAACAGCTGCACCTGTGTTTATACTGTCCAACTTACTACTTTTATTGTGAATATTTATTATGCCTCAGATAAATTCTCTATTGTTTAATACCTCATTTCTTTGGGAGGTTCATTTGCAAGATTTCCTTTCTTCTCCCGGACCGAGTTCCTTTAGGTTTTCCTTCAAGCTTGGATGGGGCTCTGAGCAACCTGAGCTTGATAAAGATGTCCCTGCCCATGGTCAGGTGACCTTTAAAGGTCCTTTCCAACCCATTCTGTGATCCCATGAATTGGGAAATACCTGCATAATCCTCATTTCTGGATTTGAACTCCTTAAGACCAAGTTCTTTGGGACCAGGGTGGTTTCCTGGTGATGGATTTTGTTAAGACTCCACTTTTTGGGGATTCTGTGGGGGTAACACAACTGGAACAGCAACCTCCAGAGCCTTTGGCTTTGGGATAAGCGTGTCCATCTCTGGCTTCAGTTCTCTGGGGTGGTGGGGCTCGTTTAGTCATGGACAGCAACCTTTAATCCCAGCAGCTTTTAAATTTTGTTAAATTTTTCATAGATTCTCCAGTCTTCAGTCACAAACACAGATGCTGCCATGACACATGGGGCCATCAAAACACAAAAACCCCCAAGTTTAAAAGGAAATAAAAAAGCAACTTTCCTGCTTCAGATCTCGAGGTCTTTGACGTGGAAGTGTTGTGACACAGGGTAATAAAAACATCCCATGTTGGGACAACACCCCCAGAACCCGGAGCAATCTCAGTGCCTGCAATTCCAAATTACACCCTGAGTTCCTGTGGTTCTTATTCCATGAATTCTAAGCCAGCAGGAAGCCCCGACCTTCCAGTTTATCATCCAGAAATGAAATAAAAAATAGAAGGAAGGGAAAACGGTGGCTGGATCAGTGCTCCTCGAAGCCTGCAGGCACCACGGCAATACAAATAATAAATTAAGAAATAATAAAGAGCAGAATGGTGGTGAGGAGCTTCAGGCTGAGACCAGGATTGATAAACACAGAGTTTAACACCAAGGAAAAAAAAATCCTTTGGGGCTTCAACCTTCAGTGATTGTAGAGTATCAGGAAAGGAATTATCATTTTTGTTGTTGTTGTTTACCTCAGAAATTTTAGGAAGAGACAGAGAATGGAAAAAAGATGCTCCAAGGAGCCCTCCTGGAAAAAGTCCAAGAGTTGCAAAGTTCCACAGATGAATTGATTTAATTAGGCTGTATCACCACTTCTGCTGCTGCTTCAGAGACAGACTCATAAAAGATATTAAAGATGCAGTTGGGGTGTTGCATTTTTGTTTCAAAGATGCCCACGACTCCTCAGTCATAAAGAGCTTCCTCCTATTCCTTTTCCTTTATTTTTACTGATTTAAAAATGTCTGTACTGGCTGGAAATACTTAAACAGAGGCAAAAACGAGGCAGAAATCCTCATTTCTGTGATGTATAAATTATTTAGGAGGAAATTACAACCTTAAAAGATTGAGGATGAAACTGGTGTGGAAAAAAGTGGGATTGAGAACAAACAAAAAGGGTTTGTTCTCCACTCTGGAGGATCTGTGTTAGTGCCAGTGGCCAAAGTGTTCATCCAAATATTAGTGAATATTTGGGGTGGGAGGACCTTCCTTCAGACTCTTGGTGACCCACCAGTGGTGCTGAATTCCCTGGAGTTCATGGCACAGGGACAAGAGGGGTTATTTTGGGAATTTGCTGATGAATCTTGAACCTTCATCTCTCCTCTCACAAACGCAGGCGATGGATAAAACCCCTGGGGAAAGTGAGGGTGAGCTTGGGAGTAGGGCAGGTGTAGGAACTTCCAAACCTTGGTGTGAAGGACTCGGAGCACTGACAAACCTCCACTTAACTCCAGGGATTTGTGGAAAACCCATCTGCTGAAATCAGAGGTGAATTTGGAAAAAAAATTGTTATTTTTTCTGGAATAAACCACTTCAAGTTGGTCATGGTGGTCTTTGTGAGGGAACTTGCCAAGTTTTTTGGGGTGGTTGGTGACGCTTTTTGTCCAAGCACTGATAGGACCTTGGGAGCTGCTCCACACTGTGTTGGAAGAAGGATGGGAGAATTCTTCTTCATGCAAACTTTCCAGGCTTATTGACTGTCAGAGGGAAAATGGTGGGAAAATCCAAGTTTTCCGTGCTTGGTACGGTGGACTTGGTATCTGCAGGCCTGAAATCAATGATTGAAGTCAGGACCTTCCACTTCAACCTGAGGGAATTCCACCTGGACTCGAGGGAAAACTTCTTTGCTGTGCGGTGACAGAGCACTGGAACTGATTGTCCACGGAGGGTGTGGAATCTCCTTCCCTGGAGATTTTCCAGAGTAGTCTGGAGGTGATTCTGTGCCGGTGCTCTGGGATGGCCCTGCTGGAGTGCGGAGCTGGGACCAGATGATCCCACTGTGGTCCCTTCCAGCCTGAGCCATCCCGGGATTCTGTGAACATCGGGAAACACTTCTTCCTGTGAGGGTGTCAAACACTGGAGCCGGTGGCCCAGGGAGGTTGTGGAATCTTCATCCTTGAAGATCCCCGAAACCCAGCTGGACACGGTCTTGGACAATCCTCCACCTTCAGCTCTTCCCGAACTCCGTGCCTCGATATCAGGGGGCATTTTCCAGGCTACCAAAACAAGATAAAGGGTTAGAGATGACAAGTTGAACTTCTGTATTCTTTTAATTTAAGGAAACAGGAATTTTCCTCCAGAATCCTGAAACCCAGCGCTGTTAGCTTTTTCTGCACAGCTCTTCCATGTCATAGAAAATAGGGATGGGACAATGCAGGGAATTCCAGACAGTGCAGGGAATTCCACATCATTTTCCGTGGTCTGTGTATTTCAGAAGGACTGGGCAGAGTCTGATTTCTGTTCTTCTCTACCCAAAATTGTTCTTTAATCACCGTGTAAGAGTAACAACCACGTTGGCAAGGCACTGTACAGTTACTTTGTTATGCGTTTTGCTGTGCTGGTGTATTTGTTTAATTAAGTTCCTCGCTAATTAGAGCTGTATGTACTTGTGTTAATTATTATTTGCTTAACACAATCAGCAGTGTAATTCTTTTCTGAGAAGCCATGCACTTTCCAGTGAAACTGAATTACTGATTCCGTGGGCTCTCCAAAAGAATAGTTGCTCCATTTTTGTCAAATGAGAGGTTGCATTCTTTAATGTGAATGAAATTCAATTTAGATTACCTGAAACTTCACATAATATATTGTATTTTTAATTGGTGATTAAGCAAAGGAAGGAAAAGCTGGTTTGATTTGTACCTCAGCACAAAGATGTCTATTTTTTCTGACTGGATTACAAAATTGGACAGCTCTGCTATTTATCACCCTCCAAGACCTTTTTCTGTCTGACAAAGAAAAAGTCCATTTGTCTTCAGGCTTTGGAGAGAAACTGCTTGCTCATGCTAGAAAAATGTAACCCTGTGCAACTTCTGACCTTTTACCAAGCTTTTAATTACTTTTTTTAAAATTCAGAGAGCTATAAACACGTTATACGGCCAGAGCCCTGTTGAGGTTTTAGTGCTGTGCCCATTCGATGGGCGAATTTCTGTTCAGTCCCTAAAATAGAAAGGAAAGTGGTGCCATAAATATCTTTAATCGTGTTCCAGAAGGAAGTTAATAACCAAGTATTGTTATTTATGAGTAGGGTTTGTGTACGTCCACACACCCACACCCATCTGGGGTGTCTCTCTCTCTGTCTGGTAAATCCTGAGGGCTTCGACTTCTGCGGGTTGTTGCTTGTTTGAGTTGCTGATCAATTCTGCAAAATGTGTTTGGTATTTGGGGGAACCACCATGGAATGCATTTATTTGGGAACCATGGGAAGGGAGTGAGGAGGAAGCCATTCGTGCGGGAGGAGCAGATGGAGGAAATAACTCTCCTGAAGGAAAAAAATATAAACATGGCCAGGATTATGGAGGGGGATAGGGAGGATTTGTCCTCATCCCAGGAAGGCTGGGATATTTCTTTGCATTTCTCAACAAACGTGGCATTGAATGAGAACTTGATCAGCAGAGGAGCAGAATATTAATGAGTGTGTTGAGCCTACGAGGCCCTTCAATGCCTCCATAAACTCTGAAATGAAACTGGGCAGGAAATGCAAACTCTCCTGGAGTCCTCTGTAATTTACACCCAAGCCAGTCTATTCATCTTAAACATTCACTAATTGCAGTTATTTTGAACTCTGCCACAAAATCAGCAGAAAGATTTTATTTTAAAAGACAAATTCAGAACTTGGCTCATGGTTATGTCCGTCCAGTTGTGGCATTTTTTATTTGTGATTTGAATTCTGCCCCGTGACTGAGATATCTTGGGAAGAGAGAAGTGAAACCAGCAAGAATTGCAAAGTGCTTCCACGGCATGGCCTGAAATGCTTTGCTGAGCAAATGTTCCGAATGCACCTTGTCTGTTCATAATCACCATGGAAAATGTGCTGGGAAACGGGCATTTTACAGAAATGAGGGATTTACTCCTCCGGACTGAACAAAGGGCACGAGGCCGCTGTTGGATATTGTAATTGAAAAATCACAGGGGGAAAAAAAAAAGGAAACTGAAGAATCACAGGAGAAAATACGGAGAATCAATAATGACGTTAATGAGAACTGCTGGAAATGCCCATTAGTGGGAATCACTGTTTCAGGAATCATTTCCAGTCATCAGTCCCGTTGCCTTCCCACACGAAGAGCATCTCAGGGATGTGAACCAGTTCCCAAAATTCCCAAAACCAACGTGGTTTGTTGGAGGATTCTGCTTTACCTCGATGTGTTTTTCTCACGGAGGAGTGAAAAACATCAGGTGGCCCCCTCAGTCCCTTTGCACTTCTGCTGTCCACCTGGAAAAGGGGTTGAGAATATTTCACTGTTTCAGCATGAAGGGAAAGTGGAATTAAGATTTCTTTGGTGGAATCTTACTGAGGGTACCCTGAGGAGGGAGTGAGTAAACGAGTTCCAGAGCAGTTGGCGACAAGGTCGGAACTTCTCATGGGCATCACAAATATCCACAGCAGGTGAATGAAGGGTTAAAACAGATATCAAAGAATCATGGAATGGTTTGGGTTAGAAGGGACCTTAAAATCATCCAGTGCCAGCCCCTGCCACGGGCAGGGACACCTCCCACTATCCCAGGGTGCTCCAAGCCCCATCCAGCCTGGCCTTGGGCACTCCCAGAGATCCAGGGGCAGCCACAGCTTCTCTGGGAATTCTATCCCAGGGCCTCACCACCCTCACAGAGAAGAACTATCTGTGGTCCTTTTTACCCCCTAAAATTCATACCTGAATCCATAAAATCGTCTTCCTTTGGGTGACTGTGCAGCAAAGGGGTCGAAGTCACCAGGAATTCCATGAAGAGGTTTCCATCCAGCTGCTCCGCTGTGCTCCCCTGTGCACTTGCAGAAGCAGAGCTGGATTAATTTAAGCCTGCTCTAATTAATAAAAATAAGACAGAGCGAAGGTCTGACTGTGCAGGGGGCTCCACAAAACCCAGCTCCACGTTAATTGTGGTTGTTTGGATAGAATTGTTTCATTTGTCACCTCCTGGTTCTGCAGAGCTCCCACTTGGCCCTGTGTTTGTGTTCTAATCGTCCTTAGGGCTGCCTACAGCAAGGAGGAAGAAAAGAAACCCTTTTAATCCATCGTGTATTCCAAACGCTACCTACCAAATACGGGGATTTACGAATTGGGGAGGTAGGGAGTGTTTAATAAGACAACAAAATTCACTCACCAGCTCGTTTCAAGGCGGATTTTTAATATTCTGGAGGTAAATCGGCAGATCCAGCACCGGCCCCGGGCCCTGACATGTGTTTCCTAATGACAGTTAATTAGGGGCTGTCTGCAGCAATCATGGGCTGTCAGGCCTCATCCAGGCTGGAAACGTGAGGGACACGAGAGCTGCCTCCCCCCTCCTTCCCTGACTGGAGTGGTTTGCCAGGATTAGCTGTGAATATCCAAGGAGGTGCTTTGACACTCTACAGAGCCTTTCCCACATGCCATGGGCAGGGCTGGAATTCCTGCTGGGCCCAGCGTGCTGAGAGGGATACGATTTCCTGGAATATTTCCTAATTCCTCCCATCTCCAGCCTTTCTCAAGGATTACTTCTCAGGGTTACTTGTAACGACTGAGAGAAGTTTAATCCCACACGGTTTTTCCAGGTGTGGTCCTCTCCTCTTCACCACTGGGTCATCCTTATCCTGGGAAATGTGGGTCAGGTTCTGGGAAGGAGGTAATCCTGTTGTCACTCATGCAGGCTTTTATGGAATTCTGGAAATCCTGATTCCCGGCAATTCCTGGTGCTTGCTGTGGTGTTTCAGGAAAATTGGCTTCAGAGCAGCCGCAACGTAGACCCAAGTTCTCTTCCCACTTCATTTTTGTCTCAGTAAATCATAGAAAAAATTCAAAGGGACCTTAAAGCCCCTCCAGTTCCAATCCCATGGGCAGGGACACCTTCCACTATCCCAGGCTGCTCCAAGCCCCGTCCAGCCTGGCCTTGGACACTTCCAGGGATCCAGGGACAGCCACAGCTTCTCTGGGAATTCTATCCCAGGGCCTCACCACCCTCCCAGTGAGGAATTTCCAGATTGGTCACCTATTTTTGGATGTATTGTCTCTTTGCTCAGCTCCCCACTGCACTTGGAAGTTCTTTGAAGCGAAGTTTGATGTTGGAATGTCATCATTTAGGGAGTTTCACTGGGTTTGATCATTCCTGGTTTTCTCCTGACTGTCCAAGTTCTTTCTCTGGTTTGTTTGCTGACCTTGAGGTTTGGTGGGACAAAGTTGTCTCCAGCTGATGTTCTGAAGGCGCCGTCAGGGTTTTCAGAGCGTTCTTTTGGGCCATTTATTTAAGAGTTGGACTTGATGATCCTTGTGGGTCCTTTCCAACTCAGAATGTTCTGGGGCTCTGGGACTCCTCACCCTCAGTTGCCTCTCACGGCCCAAGCGGAGGAATCCCAGCATGGGGGAGGTTCTTGGTTTGGTTGGGAATTCTGCAGTAACCTAGGAAATCACAGCTGGATCTGCAAGACACTGAGTTGGAAAATCTTTCCCAGGGATTTTAGTATTTCGAGCAGGAAAATCCACCTGGCTGGATTTCTCAGCACTCTCGAAAACCACGACTCTCGGCGGGTGTCCTGCCGCTCAGGATCACTTGGAATTGTGGCTTCAGAGCAGTGCTGGGGACAAACTTTGTGTCTTCTTCCATCAAATTCTGCTCTAATTGCTCCATCTAATCCCTTATTAGGCTCTGATCTTGCTCGTGTCACGTCAGACTTTTTCAAAGTTCATTTAAAGAAAATGCTGACCGTATTTTGCGTCTAATTTATCCCCGTCCTGGCCGCTTCAGAGATTTCTAAGTAGATTGTTGTGGCATTAATTATGATTTCATGGTCAGGCCCTGCTCCTCCACAGGAGTGACACGATTTTGCCCGCACTGTGTCTTCAAACAAGGAGTCTCCAAACAGCCCTGGGATGTCTCCCACTGCTTCCCAAGATTTGATAGAATGGAGGGCTGATAAAGCAATCAAACAAATCCTATTTACGCATCCCTGAGAGGATAATTCGTGCACCAGTGAGCACTGGCAGCGGGAAATTACCTTTGGAGTTGAAATTTCCATTCCAAAGTTGCATTGTACTTTTGGTTTTGCAGGCTGCGAGTTTCTGCTTGAAATTTATATCCAGTTGCCACTTCCACTGTACAAGCAAAAAAAGCTTGAATACGAAATATTTAATGTGCTTATCTGTAAATTGATGTTTTGTAATCGTTTACTCGATGCTGCTGAATTTTACGTTTTGTCTCTGGTTTCTCAATAGCTCCAACTTACAATCCTTTATGTGAGGGGGGTTTTTTTCTTAAATCTAAATAACAAAAACAGCAGTTGGAAATTGATTTTCTGGGCATTGTTCAACATCCTCTCATCCCCTGTACTCCGTCATCGCCACCCACTCCAGAGTTTATATGGAATATAAAAAAGTATGAGATAAAGCAAGAAATTTTAGGCCCGTTTTTTGCTGGTATTCTTTGTGGAAAGGGCTGGAAGAGGTGGGAAAAGCACTGGAAGAGGTTGCCCAGGGTGGTGGTGGAGTCCCCATCCCTGAAGGGATTTCAGAGCCGTGCGGATGTGGCTCTTGGGGACATGGTCAGCGGTGGCCTTGGCAGTGCTGGATCTTCCAGATTTCTGTCTTTGCTTGGTTTTTTATTTCGGGCATCTGAACTGTATGGGACCCTTGTCTGGCTTTCATCCATTCATTATTTTTTCCTAATAATCATTAATCCATAAGATACTTTGGAGAGGAGTTCATGCCCAAATTTTACAAAGAGGGAAACGCACTCACGGTTTGTGCAGGTCGTGTAGAACCACCCTGAAGGTCAGGAATAACTTCAAGGATCTTGGTTTTTCCTCCTGCTTTGGTGGTTTGACCTTCATAAAAGTCTTTATCCACTAAAGAAACCCAGTTTGGGAAGCAGAGGAATTCCCTGTGTCCAGAGAAGTTCAGGACTGACAGAGGGTAACTTCATGGAATGTTCCAGGCCAGGCTGGACGGGGCTCTGAGCAACCTGGGATAGTGGAAGTTGTCTCTTCCCAATCCTTCTTTCCATCCTTTCCAAGCAGCCTTTGAAATCTGACCAAGTGCTGAGAAAAGTTTCAGTTTTTTTAATCGTGTGGCCGCGTTCTGTTCAGGTGGGATAATGGAAGGAAACCTCTTTGTTTATTCCTGAGGATGCCTTTTCCTGCCTTTTTTCTCATTAACTTAATTTTTGGGTTCTCAGTTCTTCGAGGTCGTGGCAAACGAAGGAGGTGAAAGGAGAGCACAGCAGGAGGGATCAAGTACAAGGGACATTATTAGTTTTTAATTAACTTTTCTTGACTTCATTCAGACCCTGCTCTACTGCCAGCACGAGGCTTTGTAAATCCAAGGAGTGGTGAGGATGTTTTTGGATGGAGATGGAGTGTGGGGCCTTTTTAATTCTGAGTGCATCTGCTGAGATATAAATCCATTACTTCTTCATGCTCCATACCCTGATCCTGAGGCAGGGATTAATTAAATGGGTAAAGAAACACAGAAGGCTTTCTTTTCTACTGCTCTAATTAAAACCTCCAGCCGAATCCAGTTTTTTGGATCCTTAGGTCCAAAAGTCCAAATTCAAATCCTTAGGTCCTCTGCAGGTCTAGAACTCAAGAGTTTACGCTGAAAACTGATTTTAAATTTTTCCTTTTTTTTTTTTTTTATCAGAGCATCCTTGAGCTCTGCACGTCCTCAATTTTCCACTAATTGTGCTAAATGCTGTTCATCACTTTTGGAATTTGCTTCCCACACCATTCTCCCGTGGGATTTTATATTCTGCATTTTGTGTTCTGTCTCCTCCGTCGCCATCCCATCGCCCCAGCCTCACGCCCCACGAGCATCCCCACTGCTTTAACACGCGCAGGGTTGGGGGGCTGCGGTTTGTGCTCTCTGCTGGGTGGAACCTTTCGGTGATTTAACGGGATTTTCCTCCCTCCTGTCCCTCTTTTTGTTCACTGCTGCCTCAGGACAAATCCAGGGATCCCCGAGACCCCTCCCCAGGTGATGGATCTGTCGGGAATGCCAAAGGTGTCTCTTCCCCAAGCCCTTTCTTCCTCCCCCTTTATTTCCTTTCTCCATAGCCACTGACCAGAAATATTCTGTTGTCGTTCTGCCATTTCTCCTTTTTCCTCGCTTTTTGTCCTGTTTCTTCCCACTTTTTGCTCCTCTCTAAAACTCCTCCTGCAAACTGCACGTCTCCCAAATCCCTCAGCTTTCAAAGATAAGCCGATCTGTAGCTACTTAGGCTGCGCCTATCTCGAATAATGTGCGTTTGTGATACGAAAAGAAATATTTATAAACCATTGAATTCTTCAAATTGGCAGAATCTTGGGTTTATTTAGCATTTTCCATAGGCCCATCTGCTGCTGCACGTTGGCTGCTGTGCTGCGATCGTGTTGTGCAATTATGATTTTATTGATAAGAGGATGGGGGTGTAAATAAATATAGAGGGGGAGGAACGGAGAGGAGACCAATCTTCAGGTATTATTTCATTGGGGCCGAGTGCTGCATGCTGATGTCCAAGGGGGAAAATCCAAGGAGAAGGGAGCTCTTGGATTCCTCTTCCTGCTCCCCTCGTTGGGATATGTCTGAGGAATATGGCAGAGGTTGGGATTCCATCTGTGTTCAGCTTTCTTCCCTAAATCCTGTCATTGAATGACATCACAGACGTTTAAATTCATCAGCTGAAGGCTGAAATATCCCATTAAAAGGAAGAAACCTTAAAAATAATCTCATTTCACCCCCCTGCCATGCTCAGGGACACTTTCCACTATCCCAGGTGGAAGGGATTGGTTGCTCCAAAGGCTTTGGTTGCTCCAAGCCCCATCCAACCTGGAACACTTCCAGCTAAAATCAGTATATTCTGAAAATGTATTTCTTTGCAAGAAAAAGAATCACCATAATCATAAATTTGGCTGAATAATAAATTATTCACGGCGTTCAAGCACTATTAGTTAGAGGGAAAAGATGAAATGCAGAGGACTGAGATGATTCACACAGGGCTGGATGAGTTAGGACAAGTATTAGGATTCCTGGTGCAGTTTTTACAGCACAGGGCAATAAAAATTCATGGAAAAAAAATCCGAACTAAAACTGCTGCAACATCCATCATATCCATGAAGCTGCAGTGCTACATTGTACACATAATTTTTTTCCTCTTTTGGGTAATTGAAAAGAATTGGGAGTTGTAAGGAGAGAATGTGGGGAAACTGAGCACAATTTACAGTGCGGGTGGCCACAAAGGCAGGGTTTATATCAGGAAAACCCACTGGTATTTCCTCAGATGGCTGCTGAATATCTCGGGGGTTCCCAGGATTTATTTCCACCTCCTTCAGCTTCCCAAGCTCGGAGCTCTGTCGTGCCCTGAAGGAATACGAACACAGACATGAGGCTTTATTTGCAGGGAGATTTCGGGATTCAGACTGGGAGAATTCCCACCCCGGTGCTGTAAAATCCTTGTAACCCAATAAATGTGGGGTTTTGTCATCCCTCTGGAAAACCACGAGCTCCGGGTGGCCCTGTGTTTGTGGGACTGTAACTGGATTAGGAAGAACTCTTTGATTGACAGTGGAGAGTTAATTAGGCTAACGACTTCCTGGCGCTGTGCCTCTGGAGTGTCCTTTTGGAAAATCCTGACATTGTGAGCGTGACACCCCATCCCATCCGGGAGCACTCCCGAGCTGGGGAGAGGAGCTACCAGGGAGCTGCCATGGGGATCAGCGTGGATAAAATCCTGCTAAATCAGCCCATCTGTTCCAGATCCTTAATTAGTGTCAGTCCTGTCAGGAATGGGAGTTTCCTCATCCTTGATGTAATTATGGACAGGTTTCACTGGAGGGTTCCTCTTCCAGTGTGTGACAATGGGAGAGCTCAGAGCCCCTGCCA
>VYZQ01002934.1:236-18757 GCA_013400655.1 Mystacornis crossleyi | reverse complement strand
AAGAAGAAGCTGTGCAGTGTTTGAGGTTAGCAGGAGACCTAATTTAATTAGAAATTTCTCCTATTAGAGAAAATTTTATAGAAAATAAGCAACTAGGCAGGACCTTTCACCAAGTTAGAACCTGACTCCATTTGCCAGGTACTTACCTTTGTGAACAAAGTGAGAAAAACATCCATAAAGGGGCTCTGAAACATCTGATCTAGCCAAAGAATACTAGCTAGAGAGCATGGAAACAGGTGCCATGGATTTCAGAGGAAGCACTTGCAGAATTTAAGTCTCGAAATATAGTTCCAACCTTAGAAAGTGAAGGTCTGTACAAAAAGCACATGAAACCTACTTTTATTTGTACAGATTCTGGTCTTAATCCTGCTGAGCTGGCAACTTAAGGTATGACATCCTCCCTGCCAAAATAGCTGCTAATTTTACTTGCTTTTCCTCTTCCTGATGAACAAGGTAGATTTCTTTCACAAAAATAAAACCCCAAAATTGTAGAGGATGATATGGGTTGTCTCTGACAATTCAATTAGGATTTGGTCAGTTAGGTGAACGAAGGTAAGTCCTACCTTAATTAACATCCTATCCTAATTTTTGAATCTGTTGGATGACCTGTAGTTTCTCATGCCAGTTAGTATGACACTTCACTGGCTTCAACACCTAGGTAACTGTTTTCCTATCTACGTTTTCTTGTTTGGTTGGTTTGGTTTTGTACAGCTGCTAAAACCTTGCCTAAAAATCTTTATCTAAGGTGATAAAGAGTGAAAACACAAGGGTTAAAATATACTTAAATAAGATCAGAGGAGATACTTACTTTGAAACATGAATATATCAAGTCATAACCATTTATTGAGATTCCCATCATATTTTTAATCTCTACAGTCTAATAAAGTTAAACCTTGCATTTCTTTTGGCATAAGATCCAGCAGTAAAAATAACACTGTACATTGAAGTGTCCTTCCTCTTTTTTACAGATTATAAAGGGGGAAGGGAGGGAACCCTAGTTCTTTAAAGGGAATTACAGAGTTTAAAAACTTAAACAAACCAGATCTCCAGAGCAGCAACTTCCTCTGGCTGTTTGTCAAAAACCTGAACAGCTATACAAGGTCAAAATAGTGTGGTAGGAAGGGATTTACTTTTTTTGTGTATATAGGATTGGATGTTTAAGTTCAAGGTCCAGACTATTTCATTTACATCTGCAGTACCTCTGGCAAAAAAACAACGTATTCTTTTTCACAATTTATACGACCATGTAGATACATTTCAATAAACTAGTGTTTACAAGAAGGCAGTAAAATACTAAGAAAACATTGTTAATAACTGTCCAGATATCAGATTCCCTATTAAATCCTTAGTTATTACAGCTTGCTGTGGAAACACAGCAGTTTAAGTGTTGAGTATTAAACAGTTCGTGGCATGCTGTAAATTTCAGATGCATTTATATTATATAGTACTGTGCAAATCATAATCTGAAAGTCAGCTTCATTTGTGCCGTGTGTGCTTTAGTAGAAGAAAAACAGTTCAAGCATGCGTGTCTTCCTATTTTATAAGGATTTTAAGGGATTATTTAACTTGAACGAAAAGAAGCTTCTAATGAAATTTGAACTACAGCATGAAGCAAGGATCACAAGCAATAGCTGAGCTGGCTAAGCACTCAGTAAAATTCTTTCTCAGGTTTACGATCAATTTAAATATATATTTTTTTAACATTCTATTGAGGGGGCACAATACTAAATTTCCTTATGAAGTACATGGAGCAATGCTATAGCATAAATCAGTTAACCTGGTTCTGTGTTACGGGATTTGAATTCACGCAGTTCTCAACTACTGATGATTTTGATTCTCAAATACTCCAGCCAGCAATATGGCCCTGTTTCCTCTGGCCTTAGGGAAATAGCACCTTCCTTCAGTTTGCCTGCAAATGAAAAACGATGTGGAGTCTGGAAAGAAAAGAGAAGGTGCAAAGGGAAGAATGTTTACTTCACTGCTTGCTCTTTGCTTCTCAAGCAATCTCTCTCACTCAAGACAAATGAGAGTGGATCCATTAAAAATCTAGTTTCTATGGGAAGGGAGGACTAAGCACAGTGCTGATATGGCTGGATGTTACCTGTAACAAAGGTAAACTCAAAAAAAAAAAGGCAATTCAGGAGTTGTTTGTCCTGTTGCAGAGACGTACAGTGTAAAAACTACTTTTGTCTGGCAAGTATAGAGTGTTCCAACTTTTCCTCTGACAAAATCTAACATCCTTCAAGTTCTGGAGCAGAAAAAAAGAAAATGAAATTACAACAACAAAGATAAAGAAAATGATACAAATAAAGAAACGAAAAAAAGAAAAGGCTGGGAGGTAAACAGGGAGGAAAAGTAAGAAAACCCCAAAATAACGGGGAAAAAAGGAAAAACACAAAACCCACCAAGACTTTTCCTCTATGAGGTATCAAGAGAACATGAACAACAGATAGGGGAAATTAAAATGTTGCACCAAGGTAAGTCAGAAACCAAATTTCCAGCTCCACACAAATATATTAACCTTTTTTGTAACAAGACAGCAACTAACCAAACTGCTGACTGAAGTAATCAGGCAATAACCAATTTGTTCACTTAATTTAAACATATTTAGCAAAACACCAATTTAACATTTGCCAAGGCACAAAGGAGATAAACTAACAAGGCTGGAATTGTAGCAGCCACAGAGATTTGAGGGGACAAAAAAATAACACTATAACTAAGGGTGGTACCAACCAGAGATAAGCTGTGTTTGGAGACTCCAGCAAGTGAGAAGTGATTTCTAGAATGACGTCCTCCCTTCTGCACCCCCCCAGCCCAGCACCATTAAAGGAGCACTGATAGAGGATGTGCTTTCTGATGGACAAAGATCCTGAATATTGCCTCAGGTAGAAGATATGGCCAAAAGAAGGGGATCCTAAATAAAATATTGGCTGGAAAACTTTAGAAGTAGGCTGGTTTATTTATTTTGAAATAGTATCATGGGCTCTTTACAAGAAAGAATAATACAGCACTCCGTAGAGAATTCAGCCTGTTAGATCTGAAACAGACCACCGATTTTTTTTTTCCTGCACAAGACTTCTGAATATTTAGGATCAATAGATAATTCTAGCAAACTGTGCTGTAGAAATTAGCATCCTACTCTTTGCCATAGATTACCAGTATTACAAGAGNGGATCCTAAATAAAATATTGGCTGGAAAACTTTAGAAGTAGGCTGGTTTATTTATTTTGAAATAGTATCATGGGCTCTTTACAAGAAAGAATAATACAGCACTCCGTAGAGAATTCAGCCTGTTAGATCTGAAACAGACCACCGATTTTTTTTTTTCCTGCACAAGACTTCTGATATTTTAGGATCAATAGATAATTCTAGCAAACTGTGCTGTAGAAATTAGCATCCTACTCTTTGCCATAGATTACCAGTATTACAAGAGAGTCAGGGGAAATGCTCAACCACAGAGTATTTGAGGTAAGACAATGCATGTTTTCTCCTGTTGACATTTCTGGGAGGCAGAAAGCTCTTGGGACAGAACACAAAAAAGTTAAAAACCTAAACTGCAATAGCAAGGGTTGACAGTGCTTGTAAAGAGCAGTAGACAAACACATGAATTCAGGAGCCATTTTGCAATAAGGCAAAAGTATTATAAGTGCTAAATGTTAGTGAATATAAGGCATTAATTTAACAAAGGTCTGGTTCCCATGAGTGGAGAAGAATGCAACACCTTCAGGTGACTTCCCATCTAGCAACACTTGAGAGGCAGCACAAGGGCTGACCCCTGCTTGAACTCACCCGACCAGGTTGGTCAAAGAGGAAAGGCACTGAGAAAAGAAGGCAAAGGATTTTAAACTGGTTTGAAAAGCAAATCCTTCTCTGGACAACAAAAACTGTTTAGAAATTCCTTGAGAAATCGAACTCAGATAAAGATCACTCCCACGGTTTATAAAAACCCAACAAATTCCTAAGTTCAACAGCAAGGTGTGGACAGATCCAAGTTAAATAACAAATGTAGATATTTTGGTTGTGCAAATGACCGACTGACAGTGTACTGTGGTGCCATCACTAAACAATGTTTGAGACACCCATCTGGTCACCATTTTTCTCCTCCAGCCATGAACTCCAAAAGAAGCAGTAGGATTTTAAACTGATCCAGGAATTTGACATAGCAAATGACTATAAGAATTACAAGTGGAATTGCACTGTCTGTCAGGATCAGTGACAACCGAGACCTGACCCCCACAGAGGTATGATCAAAATAGAAACAAAGATAAGAGTAGCCCTGTAGCCAGAAATGCAATGCAATAAATACTCTTTAGATAATACTTCCGTTTATGAAGGAGCACTTTTAATAATAATAATAAGCTCCTATTCTTAAATTAGCCCAGCTTATTTGAGGCTTGCTTATTTACTCTATACACTTCAATCAAGAAAAAAATTACATGTCAGAACAGCCTACACTACTCATGGCAAAACTCTTCTTCAGCACCCCGGACCTTCTTTTGTCATCCTAGTATGACATTTTCTCAAACAAGTCTGCTTTAGCCTGAAGATTAGGGCTGGTGATGTTCTTCATACTGAAATGATCTCATTTTGTGTACTTTGGGCAATACACAAAGAATCCCATATTTGTAATTTGCACTTGGCACATACCTCTTCAAAAAGCATCTACAAAGTGTACAGTGATTCCTCTCAAGCAGGTGTATGACTCCAGCAATGGAAGATAACACAACAAGTGGTTAAGGAGTCCATTTTTACTAAGATTCAACCTTCTAGTCTGACTTGTTTTGCCCTCTTGACAGGCAACTCAAACCTCAAAAGCTTTGTAGCAAATTCTATGGTCGCAGGCCTTCTGTGGTGTTTTCTGGGATTCTTTGGGGAAAAAATCCACAAAACAAAAAACCAAAATTCGTAACAGTCAAACTAAGATTTAGGATTCAGCAATAAATTTGACCAAATCCCAAGCACTATTGTCCCTATCGACCAATAAGAGATCCTACTCTCATCGCCCTTAGAGTCTCTATTTAGCAGTCATTTATTTTAGATTGGTGTTATATAGGTAAAAGAGATTTGAAAGCAGCCACTCCCTTACAGCATATTTGTTTCTGACTAAATCATACTTTCACTTGCCTGTTATAGTAGATCACACCCATTTATGACACCAAGAGAGAAGTGTCTAAACTGAACGTTAGATGGAACTGATTCTCATGTCAGGTAATTAGAACTTTACTGGCTCTGTTCTCAGAGAAATTCCTCTGGAGGGTGTGTGTGTTTTAGAGTATTTCTGATAGCAACATGGTGAGACAGGCCAGGGAAATCAGGACAAAGTTAGAGGTTAAAAGCTAAGCACCCACCAAAGGCTCGGTGTTCCAAATTTCTAGGCCAGACAGCAAAAAGGCTCCTCACCAGACTACAGAAAAACAAGAACAGACTGTTGGAAATGCTTTTGTCTCTGCTCCTGTCCAAGGGCAATCTGATTCCCAGAATTCTCTGTACCCAGAAGAGAACCCTAAAATCACTTTTTCTGGGGAGTTCCTGGTTGAGTGCCCATGAAATTCAATGAATGCTTTGCCACTGACACTCTTATGTATTCATTTAACTTCATTTACGGTGGGGGGTTTTTATACTTATGTTGTTATAGCAAAAATATTTATACACGTAATATATTTGGAAACACGCAAATGTTTATAAGGGCTACAGAGACACATCTTATTAAGTGGCAGATCTGTGATACAGCATAATATTTGCATGCAAATTCCTGGCTGCCACTGGGCATTTGGTGGGGATGGATCTCCGGAAGTTGCATCTCCTCCCTGCAGAAGGCAAGGCAGCACCAGACAGAATGACCTGCTGGCTGACTGTTCAGCCTGCAGGCTGGGTCTATGCCATGCTTTGAAGCTGGCCAAGTGCCAGGCATCCACGAACAACTATTCACTCATTTTCCCCTGCTATAGCCAAGCAAAAAAAGGGAAACTAAAACTTCATTTTCATGAGTTGACATAAGGATTATTGAAAAAAACTTTAGGGCAAAACATGTTCAAAACTTAAACAGTATAAAGAAGACTTATTATTAACAGAATTAAAAGTAAAATGGGTAATGAGAACCAAAGTGAACTTTCAAAACACCTTTCTTTCCCAGTCCCTCCCACTTTCCAGCAAATGCACGAGGAAACAAAACATGGGGGTTTTGGTCAGTATTTCACTTCTTAAGTCTTTCTTCAGTATGCTTAAGGAAAAGAATTTCTNCCAGCCGCGTGGTCCCAGCCTCAGGAGGGCTCCGGGTGGGCCGGCCCCAGCTGCCCCTGCCAGGATGGGCCCCGGTGGCCACCTTGCCACCCCTAGGGAGAAGAAAAAGAGCTTTCAGTATTTTTCCTTTCTTAAATATGTCATTGCAGAGGCATTACCAACTTTTCTAATTGGGCTAGTAACCTGCCCATCATCTGAGACTTCAGTGATTGGCTCTGTGCTGGACATAGAAGTTTCGAGCAGCTCCTCCTTCCCCCTAAAAACTAGATTGTTTTTAAACTAACACAGTCCACAAAACCAGTTTCACAGGAGGAAACAACCACTTTAAACAAGGAAGACACCTCTTTTAGTTCTTTTTCAGTGACAGTTGGCCTAGGAGGAAAATCAAACAGCACCCATAACAGAGCTGTGAAAATCTCCATGATTAACACATAGAGGGTAGGTTAAAGTCATTTTTTCAGTCTCATCATTATTTTTTTTTAATCCAAGTGAGACTTTAATGTAAAACAGCAGCAATTAAAAGACAAGGACACAGATATCCGCCTTTTCTGTTTGAATTTCCTGCTTCCTGGGACAGGACACAAAGTCCTACACTTGGCCTAGAGCTTGGGTCATCTCATGGAAAGCAAACAAAAGGAAATTAAATCCTCTGAGAATGAAGAGATCACTGAACCTGTCTTCTACTATATACAAGACAGATGACTGTAGTGTAATTTTTCTATGACTTTGTTTTGTGAAGAATCCAGTCATAGAGGCAGACATTTATTATGCCTTGAGCAGGTCTGTCAGGTAGGTCCTGTTGACAGCCTTCAGAACTGATAAGTTTGCTTTCTGAATAATCCCCAGTGCCCAGATCCCCCAACTGCTCAGGCCAAGCAAAAAGACCAATGGCACTGAGGAAACTCCTCGGTGTTATAAGGTAAGGAAGCGGGAAGGTTTGATGCAAGCTGGCAACAGGGCACACAAAGTCCTGGTGCACTTTTGCCATTCATTGTAACAGGGACTTGATTCAGTCTTTAACTTATAAATAAAAGAGTGACTCATTTTTTAATTAATAGCAGTTCATTATAGATATTGACTCTTAGCACTATGTTGATGGCTATGCAGCTTTTATAAAATAAAAACTAAAATGGCTGTTGTAGGCTTAGGCTTGGATCTCAGCCATATTACTAAGGTCCCACCTGTAGCAGAGTAGATTAATGTATTTTTCCGGGAAATTTAAAGAAATAGAGATTCAGCTATAAACCAAATTTCACCCTTGGCAATGGACCTATGGGGATAAGTTTACAGTTCAAATTCTTAAAACTTAATGCACTCCTAATCTCCCTTCTTTAAAAGTTTTATCAGTTGTTAACTGCTCTGTAAATAAATCTCTGGTGTTTAGTACCTGGATCATATATTTTTGCTATCACTTGGAAATGAAGACACTGCTGATGTAGATGTCCCTGGCTCACCCCATATAAAAGCAATACCAAGGGCTCTGGCAGGTCTTTTGTAGCAACTTACAGTGGTCATTACAATATAAAAAAGAACAACTGACTAAACACAGAAGCCACTTGCTGACAGATAATAGTAATAATTTTTCAAGCAAATCTTTGAATAGCAAGTCTTGGAATATAAACTGTCGAGCTTGATTTCACTGACTGACAGTTTTTAGTATTTGAGTAGGTAAAGAGCTGTGAAAATTCTTCCCTTCATAAGCATTTTGAAAGTGGTTTCTGACATATAAACTTTTGGCAGCAATTTTCAAGGGGGTCATCTAAAATGACTGATATAGTAGTTAGTGTGATGCAGGCATAGCACATTTAACAGTCACTGAGCTTCGAATATGACACAGTGTGATACTAATTGCAGCACTGCAAGCAAGGCATAAAGGAGTTGCTCAGAATGCTTGACATATACTTTATGACTTTGGAAAAAGAAAGAGGCTTCAACTGGTAAAATCAGGACGTGGTACAGTAACTCCACTTCATTTTACAGATGAGAAAATGCCATTTACTAGCATGACCAAGACCATTAAAAAAGAAAAATAAGATAAATTCAAACTTATTTTAGCTTTTTTTTTTAGATCCCACGTCACATTTATTCTATTCTCAAATGTCACAAAATTATTACAACATATTGTAGTTTAGGTTTTCCGACACATTATGAAATATGGAAGCTGGAGCAGTAAGATTTGGATCCTGGGACCAGCTCCCATGCCAAAAACTCAGTGGTGTGAAGAATTGCTTCTGTTGTATGTTGTTTTATTATAGCAATGTGCATGATTTATACTAGGAGAGACCCTGGCTCTATGGTTTTAATTCAGTTCCACTGACAGATTTTCACTTGAACTGCTCAGTGCACATGAACTTAGGGAGCTGGTTTTGTGAGGAGTTTTGCAGCTACAAAAAGGCTAATTAGATTACACCATGAAATTCTTCCTGGAAATATTTTTTCTAGAAGGAACCTGGTGAACACCTTCCTATTAGCATTTCCATACTTTTAAAAACTTACATTTCATTTTCTGAAAAATAATTTTAAAAAAGAAATCAAATACTTACCCAGAGCAGGTTTCCAGGTTTGGCTTTTTCTTGTCTCACTCCTAACTAATTTACTGTTTAAGTCTCTGAGTTGTNACATATTTCTGTTTAAGTGTTTTGGTTTTTTTTTTGGTTTTTTTTTTTTTTTTTTTTTTTTTTTGTTTGTTTGTTTGTTTGTTTTTGGGTTTTTTTTTTGTTTTGTTTCTTGGTTTTTTTGTTTGTTTGGTTTTTTTTTTTGTTTTGTTTTTTTTTTTTTTCCTTCAGCCTTTAGAGACAATAACACTTTAACTCCTACATTTGTGAATCCTTTTGAGGCCAGATGTTGGTTTAGAGTCAGGCTGGCAGACCTGGAGGAAGCCATGGTGGTATACACAGAACAGACTTTGTATCTCTCTGTATTTTTTCTTATATTTTGTCTTTATTCTTCATGCATATATTTACATTTAGTTGTTTGAGGTTTAATAGAACTGTGAGCATTGATCTTTTCTGTTTATCCTTTGGTTTCTTTTTTGAACTACCCTTTCTTTCTGTGCTGAAAATTGCTCTTCAGTTGGCCCAACGATTCAATATATATAAAATACATTATTATCTTTCATGCAGAACAGTAATGCTCGAACCTGTGAAGCAGCAGCTCCAGCCCTTGTTTTGTTGTTTTTTTTTTTTTTTTCAGGTGGACACTTCTATGTGCTCTGCTCAAAATCTCAGGGGTGGTGCCTGGCCCTGGCTGCTCTGTGTGACCTGCGTGTCGGTGGCACACGCACAGCCCTGTAGTGCAGCTCCGAGCCTGGCCTCAGGGTCAGGGAGCAAGACACGGCTCACGTTGATAAAGTGGCAGCATATCACAGCAGCATTTGAGTGCTGATAGGACTCCAATTTGCTATTAGGGGATTAAAGCCTTGACCAGAGATAAGCCAAACAGCAACAGAGCAAGGTTGAAGAGGAACTGCATCAAATGGCAAAGAGCAGTGGGGTAGGCAACAGAACTCGTTCTAAATACCTGCTGATGGTGTTAATTTATAAAGAATCTTTAAGGTCTTTGGGAGGGTTCATTAATTTTCTGCTTGAAAAGCACATTTAGCAGTGTCCTAATCATCTCTGATGTGGTGAAGTGTTAGCAGATCACGTTCTTACCTCTGTTGTTCCAGTCAGCCCTCCCCAGAACAAGTTTCTCTGACATTTATTTTGGCCTGAGGGCACTTCTTCATTCCCAAGTTTGGAGACATGCCCCTGCTGCATCCCAGTGCCCTGCCAGGGAGAGAGCCAGTTTGGCACCAGTCACACTACGCACACACCAATTACTACAAAATAAAATAAAGACAGAAGCCAACAAAACATGCACAGACTGAGCGGAAGACTAGACCCTGGGCCAGAGAGTGAGAAATCAGGACCCTAAAAACATGCCACTCTGAGCTCTTCCATCCAAGTCCAGACTCAGCCAAGTCCTTAGTGGTCAAAGTGAGACTTCAGCCCTTTTTCCCAGCAGAAATGAGGAAACTGTGCACTGCCTTTGTTCTGGACAGGTGATACCTGTATCCTCTCTGGCCGACAAGGAATCTCACCAGCCACATGACCAAGCAGGTTTTTGTGTCTTAACTGAGAGCTTCCCACAAGCTGTAGGAGGTGCTGAAGGCCGTGGACTGAGGCCAGAGCAGTTCTGCAGTACCCAGAGAGATGCTTCAGCCCTTGCAGCCCAGGCACAAATGGACTTTCAGATGATTTCACCTGTTAGACAAAGCAAATATAATAAAATGTGCCTTATAAGGCATGGAAATTTGTTTCATTCTTTAACACATTTAGATTCATGACCAAGATCTTGGCATATGTAAACCTGATTAGACTGCAATACTGCATAATAAACCATTTTTTAATGATGTTTCTGATTACAAACTGAGCCTATTTGTGCAACAAGGAGCACCCAACCGTGTGTGACGACACTGTGAAAACAAAATACAAAGAAATGGTGCCTCCCTCAAATGAAATCCCAACGGAAAATGTAGACAGAGGAGTAAAACCTGAGCTTTAGGGAATTATAAGTAAAAAACAGTGTTTCATACTGGTTTTCCACATACATTTTAATAGTTATTTTCCAGTCTGTGGAAGATGCTAAAAAAACATGATTCTGTTCATTTTAATATAGAGAGGGGTTTTTTACACTTCAGGGTGATCCATTAGGTTAAGCTGTATTTTAATGATCTGATTTACTCAGAGTATTTGAAACATCACGAAGACTTGCCATCCATCCTATTAAGCTCGGTATCCAACATCAGTAGCAGAAGCACATGGATAAGCAAATCAAATGAAAGCTGTGAAGAAAGTTGCACAGAAGCTGCATAAATGAGATCTGTGTATCTGCAAGGCTTGTGGGAAGGATAAATTATTTCAAGATTGATTTAATGCAAAGACACAAGCTGAACAAGCTGACTGATTTTTCTCATTTATCAGTTCTCTAGAACTGGTACGATGTTGACTCATTAATTTTCCTGAAGTGATAGACACATGGAGAAAAGTGAAAAAAATCAGCTAAGATGAATAAAAAATCTGGCCATTAATTTTATGCAGAGGAAGCATAGATGGCTGATGTTACTCTTGCCAGTAGTAACTAAAGTTCACAGCCTAGTCATAATATTTAAACTTAAATAATAGGAATGTTTTAGTCATTTGGGTTTCTTTTCCTTTTACAAAGAGCAAGATATAAATTTTGTGGAAAATGAGGGAGGGAAAATTAACTATAGCGGTTCTGGAGCTGAAAACAATAAAAAAATTATACCATGGGACACAGTGAACAAATATGACTATCGGCCAGTTTCTCTTACAGACCTAAGTGAGATTTGCAGTGTAGAGAACTTGTAGGATTCTTCAGAAGGCAGACTGGGGAGCTGTCATAGATACATAACAGAAAAACCACAATGCTGTGACAAACAATCAAAGCTTTGGACTTACTCAGAAATTAAGCCTGAGCCTACATGGATGACTGTGCATCTCTTTGTGCCTTGATCGTCCCATAGCTCACCAAAAAACCCTATGCCTTGTATACTGTAGAACAATTCAATAATAAAACCATTAACATTTTCAGATATTTTCCAGTTCATCTTTTGGTTCATAACATAGGGCTGGAAAAAACAAATATCAGCCTCTTGCAGACTCTGGAAGAAGCAACAGAAGTTGATGGTAAGAATAGCAGAATCTAACACAGGTACAAATAAAAAGAAGCATATTTCCAGTGCAGATTGACTTAGTCATGATCAATCATTATTTCAGATACTCAAATGCTACACAGAAATGTCTTTAGCTTCTTTTAGTACTTGGTATAAAAATAATTTAAGCATTAACATCCACTTCAAATACACAGAAAATAATCCTTAAAACTCAATATTAACATTTCATGTATATTTTTGTGTGCTTTTACAATACAATTGCTGGTTATTTCCTCATGAGATTGTCTATGTTCTCTTCTGACTTTTTTTTTTTTTTTTTTTTTTTTTTTTTTTTTTTTTTTTAGATACTGTTTNTTTTTTTGAGATACAGTCTTTCCTGACCTTACTTTATCTCAATCTGGGAAAGCATCAGCAAATGACCACCAAGTAATTTCTTCTGTGAAAACATCTTTTTTATGTCTATATTTATGCTTGTTCCCACTGATAGATATATAATATTACTGAGAGTTACCCAACTGCATTTACCCAACTGAAGGTAAGTCATTGATACAAATTTACAGGGTTGGTTTACAGATTATAAATTAATATTTTAGGAAAATATCTGAAGACATGTTTGAAATTTCCACCTACTCTTTTTTTCTTGCTGTAGTATATACTCTGTTGTCATTTTATGTCTATTGAACAAAGCAAATTCTATTTTAAAACCACAATATCTACCACTTTTAAGAAATTGAATGGTTTAAAATATTTTCTTTAAAAATAATCCCATTGTTTTCAGTAGCTGGAGAAACCACAATTATTGCAAGTTGTCCTTGGAGATCACAAAATCCAAGCTACAAAGCAAGTCAAAACCTACTCCTCCTTCTAAACTGCTCACCAGAACTCCAGGCTGGTCTAGGATTCCTCATATGTAACCAAAGTTTTGAAAACTCTTGGCTGCCTACCCCACCTTCAGGCTTTCCAGGGGGGGAAATGAGGATCTGAAGCCAGCCCCAAGGAGTGTTTTAGCCTATTCATTATGGGCTGATGGGAGACACAGTGTTTGTAGCAAGAGCTCTCTCAAAGGTCCTAATCTGAAGCTATGGCCTGAAAACTACTAGGTTCCAAAATATATTAAATTAAAAAAAAACACCGAAAAAACAACACTTTTTTTTTTCCCCCCCAGTGCCCTTAAGAATAACAAGCTTGCTTTTTCTTTTCAATATAAGTGCTTAACAAACCACTACTTATCTTAACTGACCAGCTAAACCTGATCCAGCAAAACTGTTCAGGACACGGAAAAGAGAAAGCTGTATAAAAAGGTCTCTGGGAATGCAGCTTTCTTTCAACTACTGACAAAAATCAAATGAATTCTTTCAGGTGCTGAATATTAAGAATCAGTCTTTAACTGGGTAATATAGCATCAAAGCAAAATCCATTTTATTGGTAGCTTCATTATTTTTAATAAAACTAAAGGTAACAACAAAAAGTACTACTTTAGGCTCACTTCAATTGATAAACAGTGAAATAAAGGTGACATCATGAAATTCCCTTTTTTGTTTGTTTGTTTTGCTTTAAAAGGAGAGAGAGGGCAGTCAGCCCATTCCTTGTTTGATTCTTTTTCTTGTTTACCTGGCAACAGATCAGTGTAAGTGCTGGTGGAACTAACTCTCTCTGTTACTGCCTAACCTGCCAAAGAAGGAAGCAATGTCACATCACATCAATAGGTCACTAACAATTTCTTTATGGAAAACAAGGTTTCCAATCCCACAGAATACCCCAGGAGAATTCACCGACCAGATGTCACAACAAGAGTTGCCACAAATGCTGTGCAACAGTCCTTAATCCAAACTATTTAATCAATTTCAAAATCAGTATTGATTTATTAGATTTTTCTTTTAATAATATAGAAATTTTATATAAAAGCATTTATACCACCTAGGTAACTAGTTTTATGCTATATTAGGAGCTATATCTTTGGTGACTTGAAATGTTGTTTTGTTTGTTTGGGTTTGGGGGGTTTTTGAGTGTTTCATTTCTTTTTGCATTGTGAATGCAGGCAAGGCACACAATAATTATGTAGCATTTCATCGTGCTATTGATCTGTGCTCAAAATCTGTGCTCCTATTGATATGCAGGATCAGGCATACCTTTGCCAGATGGGATTTTTCCAGACTGGTCCCTCAAAATTTCACCCTGTAATGGCAATGCTTACCACCTTAATTGAGAAGGTAACCCTGAAATTTCATTGTAAGCTCAGATTTGTTGTTCAAATCCTCAACAAGACAGTCCAGGAAAGAAAGCTGCAAGATGCCTGTGTACCTTTATACACAATACCCTCTCCCCATCCTAACACAGTTAAAAGGATTACAGAGCAGTGTCTACCCACATGACATTGCCCTGACTCACCAAAACAAAGGAATATTTTATTTTCATGCCTATTTACTTTGTCTGCCTGTCAGCCTGTCAAACAGCAACCATCTGTGACTATAAGAAAAACTAGTCCCCTGACCAAAGCACTGAAATACAGTGAGCAGAGGAGTAGAAATATCAAAATAAAAATCATGAAGGTCCCCATACTCTAACATGAACCACCTGTGAATTTTCTGGATTGAAAGGAGGGTGGGAATAGTTCAGCAGGTGCCTTTAGACTGAGGTCAGCACAGCTGACAAAAAATAATTAGTCCCTTTAAGTTCTCATGACTCCAATCTTCTTTTTAAACAGTGTTGTCTTTTTCAGCGTCCTCCACTACAGGTACTGAGATAAACCTTTTTCTAGGTCGCATGATATTGGTCTGTTGTGGTGACTGTGGTCTTGTCTCATCCTCAGCACTATTTTCTACTAAATCGAAAAGATGCCAGGAACTAAGAGCCTTTTCACCTTCCCATATGTTTCTGCTATGACCAGAACATGATTTGTGCTGAAACAAAAGACAATGGTTCCCATACCAAGGTACCAAATTACTGTTCCTCGTGTATTGATATTTTTCTTTGTCTTTCGAAAGTGATAGTCTTTCCATATTCCCTCTTAGAGTCCTTTACTTCCTGTCACCCATGATTGGTAATGAAAAACCCAATAACTTATTTCAGTGAATTACAATAAATTTAAGTGTGACTAGCATACCAGTGATAGCAAAGGAAACTGAACATGCCAGTTATATTCTCCAGTCCAGCAGAGAGAGAAAGAGGCACTCCAGGGTGTAATTCCCTACCATACACCATCCCTTTTGACTGCAATGCAGTTGTTTACATTGTCTGCACAGCACCAGACACAAAAACTGCAGACTCTGAACTCCCCCCTGTGCCCTGTTCCGCCCCAAGGGAACAGCCAGGCCATGGGGAGAATCAAATGATGGGTCCCAAGGCCAGGATCACCTTCCATTTAGGCAGGATGGAATTGGCTTCTAAGGCTCAATCTCCAGCAACTTGAATGAACCAGTTCCTCCTTCCCATCACTCCCTAAGGCCCCAGCAAGAAAACAGCTTTTCATCTACCAAGGGCCTATAGGGCACCACTGCATTAGTGCCATGTGTTTACTGGAGAGTGATTTCCTTAGAGTGTCCACCTAATAAATAATAACTGAAATAAAAATACCATCTGTTTAATAGTAACTCCCCAGCAGAAGATCTGAGACTTCCTCTTCTTAACTATATTCATGCCACTTTGGCAGACCTAAAGATATTTGGGATCTGTGCTACAGGGGAGCACAAAGAAAAGAGTTACTCACGTTGGAGGAGACCCGGGTGTATTAAAATTGCACTGTCCAGTGAAGAACCAGAAGCATGAATTTGGAAACAGCCCATCATACATTACCGCAGAATGTACTACAGACCTCCCAGACTCACACTGCCCCATACAGAAACAGTCCCGCACATTCAGCTTTGAGGATCTCTGCTTGGTATCTTTGCTTGGACACAAAGTCCCTCTTCTCCAGAGTAAAACAAATATTCAGTAAAGGCGTCTTAGGTAATTGCAAAGTGTATCAAAGTCCTACTCTTTAGTCTTTTCTCAGACATAACGAACTGCTCTCAAACTCACAGGACTACCCACAACCTCACTGACACCAGCAAAATGAGACCCATTCACAACCACTAATGGTGGTCGGTTCAAAAAATAAACAGGAATTGGCTGAAGAGTTACCATTATACCACTTTATACCTTATCTGCTTGCATGTGTAAACCCAACAATAACACTTTTCTGGTAAAGTACAAGCCAACTAATGTTTTTTTTCCGGACAAAATAAACCAAACAAAACAAACTTCTGCACGGATTCATGACCAACACTAAATGTCACTCTGAAAAAGATAATATGAGGAGAATAAACATACATGGGGGTATTCTTTTTCCTGAGCCAAAGAGCCTGGAAAAGCAACATTGGCATCTTTTTCTTGAATTCTCTAAACTGAAAATTTAGACTCTTCTGTTATCACCCTATTTACTTCCTCATTTTCGTCTGCACAGAGCCAGAAATGTTTTCCTGGTTTTTCCTTTGGAACCGAGAGCCTGTGTTGCAGAAATCCCTCGGATAACAATTTTTCAGAGATTGAATTATCTTCCATATTTTAAAAAGTGTTCATTCTGAAAGCAGAATTAAGGTCTCAGGCAAGACAGGATTCAAAGGATTCAGTGGTTGTGTATCACTCTGGGATGGTTTGTGCTGCTGATCAGATTTTAGCTTCCATTAAAACAGCAGATTTTTCCAGCTGGAACTCACAACTGGAAAAGCAGAAAAGTCAGTGGGGAAAATGGAACTTCTTAAACAGGACTGCTAGGTTAAAAAGAAAATTGTCTTGGTTACACCCACACAGAATTATGGGTGGTGTATTTATGGGGAACATGCATTTATTATTAACAACACCTCTTTAAAAATCTTAAAAATCTTCAGTTTTTTTTTGGTTTTTTTTTTTTTTTAATTATCATACAGATTCTCAAAGTCAAGAATGTATTCATGGATACAAGTACGATAGTATTTCACCTTTGCCTAAAAGCCATTTGCTTTCATCTTTCTGAATATCTTTTTAACCAGCGCAGATCACGTCTGCACTCAGCAGTGACACGGAAACAGAGGCTAAAAGCTCTGGAATAAGAAATTGCCTGGGTTAGTGAAAGACAGTGTAACTTACATGACTGGAGAGTGCTCGAAAAACTCAAGCTCCAACATGAAAATTGTGTGCTGTGCTATTTACAGCCCAGGTCGCTGCCAGATCTGGCTCAGCTCCGAGGTGTAAACCTCACACAGCGAGGCAGACATCACCCCAAAGGCCTTGCAACACTGGGAGGTCAGCTGGGCAGCACAGCCATAAAGGACATCTACTAACTTAGGAGCTCACAGCCATATTTTAAAAACAGGATTCAGCACCTTTTCCTCACACCTGCATTTCAGTGGAACACGACTGCTAATGGAAAGGCAATTGAAGGTTAAAATAATCAAGAGATCACCCTAATATTCCTGAGGTATTGTCAGTTTCTGATGCCTCTCCTTTGAGCAAATAGAGACATAGGGAGCGGGGTTGCATGTCAAGAGTTTCTTTCCTGTCCATCACAGCCCTCTGGACAGGTATAGCTGTGGCAGTAGAATAGATCAGCACAAAAAAATTGCAGATTGGAAAAGGACCAAGCTGACTTTCCTGATGAGCTGTCCTGGGTGCTCCTCAGCTGAAAGCTGCAATTACAGCCCTGCAGTCTAAATTCCAGTACGTAACAACATAATTTTTGTTAATTACTACTAATTAAATTTCTTATTTATTTTTTTTTCCCCCGTACTTTTTTCACTCCACTTTAAAAACACACTCACCATATTTACCTTTTCTGAGTCTCTGGATGGTTGTGAGGCACGGGTCTGTGTCCCACTGCAGCTTTCTTAGCCTTACAAACATTTATATGTTCTAATTCTTAAACATTATTATGCTTCTGTTGCCACATTCCCTCTATCCAGTACACACAGGAGCAGTATTCCTCATCCTCATCTACTCCTGTAGAACCTCTGAAAATCATTAATGAAACAATAGGGGGACAAAAAAACAAACAAACAAACAAACAAAAAAAACCCAAAAACAAACAAACAAAAATCTGATTTAAAATGTAGAAAATTTGCTTTTTAATCAAACACTATTTATTTTGTGGGCAACTAAAGTATGCAAGACACTATTGGCTGTGTGAAAAAAAAGGTTTATCTTGATATTCCCTGTCTGTCTTCACCCCATTCTAATTTCCAAATTACAAAGCTGAAGATTTCTGCTGCTGGTAATTAATTCTTTGCCTGTTATTAAGTCAAATACTGATGCCCCATGCATTAGGTTACATAAGTGCAACTTCAGTGGCAGTTTGTCTGCATAAATAAATAAATTATGTTTTGACATTACTGTATATTTGGCCTTGATATCCACAGCTGAATGAAAGGCAGGAGAGGGCCCTGATCTCTCCTTGTCTGGAGAATACAGACAGATTGAGAAGTGCATCACCTGCACGTGTTACTGCAGCAACCTTCCCTTTGTTGTCAAACTCGGCTCAGATTAATTTCAAAATATCCAAGCCCAAACCTAATTTCTGGCAGGACCTACAGGATCAAATATGTCTCCTTGGCATTCATTTGCTGCCAGAAAGCCTCGAAAGGACAATGAATGA
>VYZQ01002933.1:4169-28618 GCA_013400655.1 Mystacornis crossleyi | reverse complement strand
ATGGGGTGACTGTATGCTGTTATATCCCCATCACACAGGCAGCCTCAGCCTTGGTAGATTCACGATATGACTTGGTGTCCTGGTAACAGCATTATTCTTTAAATTTCACACCCACACAGAATTGAATTATCAAAAATAAAGTTAAATATTTAAGAAGTATAACAAGCACACTAATCTCTACCCTAAGAACTATTTACCCCAGCTTTTTCAATTCGTGTGGCTTCTTTTGCATCAAATTATCTAACATTAAATAGACAGCTAACTATTCTTACTAACAGATGCTTGTTGATTGTTCTCATGAACTACATAGCCTTTCGCTGACTGGCTTAGAACTACCCTAACTGCCTTAGATATACTGAGAAAAAGTAGTGTCTTGGTAATCTGCATCATTAGTGCAAACTTGGAGATCGTTTTTAAAGCATTTCTGTGCCTGAAGCATNTTCTGTGCCTGAAGCATTTTAGCAGCTGGCAAAATTAGAAGCTCGGTAATACACAATGGTTTTCTTTCTATATTGCCCCTCCTACAGAATATAATTACAGTATTTATAGTGTAGAATTCTTATGACACTGATTCACAAGAAAGCTGCTATTACACCTTAGAAGCTGGAAGAACATTCTACATACACAGCAGCTATAAAATGTAAAAAGACTTATTTCTAGGCTTTGTGCCTTACAGATGAGGATTTAAGGAGTTAAGAGTGATTATTTGCTGTCATAATGTTATCTTTTTGTTGTTTAAGTAGCTTCTTATTAGAAAGCAGACCCACTTCGAATTAAAAAGGTCACAAAGGCTACCTGATTAGAGGTTAAATGAGGAACTATTACACTGATAGAATTCATTTCCATGTACTACACAGCTCAAAAGCATTAATTCAGATGTGAGGAAAACCCTAACATACAAATTTACCACCCTGTTTAAAAGCTTTCCACAGAAGTGTGAATGTTCTGAATTAACAATGACAGAAGGACAGCTCAAGATCCTGCTGTTTATGTATAAGAAATGGTAATTTTACATCTAAAGTAATTTATTGTATCTAATGTGAAGGAAAATGCATAACGGCACAGGAATATTTCTGTAAACAGGAACATATATCAACCTAACTACTTGACCCAAGCACAGTAAGCCACTGAACATACATTTTAACAAATAAAACCAAAACCAAAGCCAACCGAAAACCAAAACCAAACACCAAAACCACACACAAAAAGAAAAAAAACCCCATCAAAACACACCAAAAAAGAGGGGGCGGAGGGGGGCCCTGAGAGCGGAGGGAGGGGCTAGTTAGTTAGATACTCTCCTCTTGTTAGTTTTGTGTGTTTAATTCATACTCTGTATTGAAATAGTAGAGGTTTAGAGTCTATTAATCAGAATTTTCCCTAAATCTTTACATTTTTCCCAGTTAAAAAACCCCAAATCTCCGTATCAGCTTCATGAAAACTCCATGGTTCTAACTCTTCAGACTTTGGCATGCAGCTACTAAAATTATAAAAGAATGTAGTTAAGCGCAAATAATGAATTATGCACGCTCAAATAAGTGTCTCAAATAAGCCAATATATTAATCCCTCTTCTTTAAAATGCTTAAAATCCACTGAAATTTTAATGGTAGAGTCACAGCTTTAGGAGAAACTGGATTCCAGAAACATAGCAAAGGACCTGACAAATAAATACCTGTTTTAAAAGAAGTGAAAAGTTTTTCTAGAGGAAGAAGTAAACACCTTCAGCTATTAAGGAAGAAAGAACTGAGTAAGCAAGCCTTAATTCCAACTGGAATTTAACATTACAAAAAGCTTCCCAAAATAGACAAGAAGCATATCTAGCATTTTATAATCTGCTGCGAAGAAAATCTAGCATTTTGATACAGTACATTTTGTCTCTCAGGAGGAAGGTAGGGTCAGACAAAACAGAAGCTGTCACTCACAAACAAAGGTGGCAGTGGATGCTTACAGGATAATAAAAATGCCAAAAAGAAGAAGAAATATAACCTTAAAAAGAATTTAGCATTACTATTACTGAAGTGTAAACAAACTCTCCAGTGCACTAGTTAATAGTACTGAAAAGAAGACGAACTTCTTGCTCTTACAGCTGAACTTTATCTCCTCTCATCAGTCAGCTACCTTGGCTATCTCTTCACAAGGACATGTTCAATAGCTCTTACTGAGAAGTTTTTATGTTTCACAACAATGTTTTTATAGCATTAAACACGCCTCTTTTTACTGATGTGAGATTGTAACAACATCAAAGCAAATCTGATTTGGATTATCAGAAATGAATTGCACTGCTAGTAAAACAGTATGGTAGCAAGACAGCTCCATCAACAAAGCCACCTAAATTAAAACTACCTAAAAACTCACCGCTGTTCCATAAACAGTAGTACATTAAGAATCCCTCTGGACTTTCCGCTATGAAAGATGACCTCTGTATCAACATCTGGAAAAAATACCAGATGTATTTTGCAAACAATTTAAAAAACTACAACACAAAACACCACAGCCAAACCCATGATGAAATAATCCCAAATTTTTGTTACTGTTTTACTTAATTCTACCTGAGTAAATACAGTATCGGCCCATTTACCAAGCATTAGCAGCATAAGCCACCTCAGAACACTTTGCCATATATAATGCAGTTTTTATGAAAAAACTTACTAAAGTATACAAACCCTACAACAAATTCTCTCAGCAAGCTTAGATATGGGAAATTACCAATTCACTCACCTAAACACAAGCATTCTACTACATTTGATGTAAATGCAAATCAAGTTGACATTTAAACCCTTAACTAAGCTGTGAATGTTGTTCTGCCAAGGCCCTCTTTAAACAGGACAAGTAGCCTTGAACAGACTTGAACAACAGCCCTCCAGGAGTAAGTGTCCTAATTGAGATGTTTACAGAGTGTCACAGAAAATGATACATTAACCGACTGGAAAGAGGTACAATCATCTGACAGAATATTAAATAATGAAAAAACTCATTTCCTTAAACCAAATTCTCTGGTTTGACTGCAGGTTAATGACAAACTGTGCATACTGTTGATTTTACAAGTTAAGTAGGTCAGCAAATACAATAGAAAACTACTGGACTAAGTCTGAAAAGCAAACACATGACCTGACAGCACATATGCAACATGGTCTTATGTACGTGTTTGTGTTCCTTAACGTTACATCAATGCAAGAACCTACATGGTCATGGGTAATGGTTAAAACCTAATATTCTCATCCCATGACCATATATTATTCTAGACATCAAAATTCCATCTCATTTAGGATAAAGAGGCAATTCCTTTGAAAAACACAGATGTTCTGCTTAGTTTTACATGACAAATGCTTCAACGCATCGTTAGGCTGCAGGCACAAGAAAAAAATCAAAAATGCTCTTCAGATGAGCTTATGATCTAAGTGACAAAGACAAGGCTGGGAGAAAACAGAACAAAACAGAAAAGAACAAAAGCCTGGTGACACTGTGCACTTTATTTTGTCACTATATGGTCTGTGCTCCACTTTAAATGCTGAAGCTTTGCGAAATTATAAACTAATAAACCAGAAAGGTTACATGGAGAAATGTAAGGACGTGTGCATAAGGAACAGAAAAATTTGTATAAATAGACCACAAAAGGCCATTTTGTCAGTAACAACGGTACAAGGTGGTGACAAATGAAATTTCTAAAAGCAAGATTAATTATAAAACCCTAACTCCTTTAATTTAATTTGGAAAGTATTTGGAAAGCTTAGAATCAACAGAGTGCCCGCCCAACAAACAGAGCAGACACAGCTTCCAACCGTGTGCTTCACAGCTATTGTGAAATAACTCAGAAAACCGAAGTGCAGAACTGTCAACCACTACCTCTCCCAAGTGAAAGCTTTCAGTAAACCTACTGCTCAAAAATGCTGCCAAAAAGCAAAGGAATATTCCATACACCTTTGGTTTTCTGTTATGTGCAACGAACTGGGCATTGAAGTCTTAAATGAGAATGCCTTTTCCCTTCATGCACATAATTGTGACACAGCCTTCAGGGGTCATCTATTTTATATTAATACAGGAGACACTGAAAACCTGCTAAGTCCTACTGAATAACCACATGACAATTTTGCATTTCATTAGTTAAATTCATCAGTGTAATGTTTGTTTCATTATGTAATCACAAATGCATCCTTTTAATAGAAGCAACAGCACAACTGTTCCTGTTACTGACAAATAAAAAGAAATGGCCTTCTCAGACAAGCGTCTAAAGGGCATAAATAAGAGTTCAGCATTTCAGGGGTTAAACTATTGAGAAAGAAAACACAGTAGAAGCAGTAGGATATCTTAACTTGCACTGATACTATCTGTGTCATATTGTTCACAACACACAGCCAACACAATCACTTATATCAAGACATCTATTGTCCCATTCTGCAAATTCTAAAAGCCAAACACCATAATTCTGTAAATTAGTCTGCTTACAGTTCTGAGAAGAAAACAATCTTGAAAGCATAGTGAAAACATTTCTTTTTAACAGCCCTTGTAATTAAAAAAAGACTACAGAAACAACTGCAGATAATTTTAATGTATTCATGTATCTCAAGAACCCTATGCACTGTGTCACATGTAACTCCTTTTAGAGCATGGCAAAATTCCAGGTTACGGAGATTACTTTCCCAACAAAAGCACAGTCCCTTGTTTTGTCCTACTGTATGCTTCGATTTAAAGCACATGTTGACTTCAACTCTAATATGGTAACAGCTAGAGACTGAAGAGCACATATGAGAGAGCTGTGAGAGCTGTCTGAGTATCAACTTACTCAGCATTTAGAATGAATACCAAGTATTTGACAGTCGAGGATTCTGACATGCATGCTTTCCCAAAAGCTTATTTTAATTCATTTAGGTGTTCTGACGCAGTATCAAATCATTAGAAAAAAAGAAATGAAAACACAAGTTTTAAAAAACAAGAGTAAATACAAAGCATAAGCTGAGAAGCATATAGGTAATCAAGAAATTCTCTTCTGAATGAGCAGAAGGGACAAGCTACTCTTGGCTTCAAAGGGCTTACAAAACTGGTTTTGACTGGTAGAGTCATAGCAGATAGTCCCAACAACCTACAGGAGTTCCCCTTAAATATTCAAGGCCAGTATTTATTCCTGTCACTGCCACAAGTTTGTTAATACTAAAGAAAGGAAACGCTGAACCACATTTATACGTACAACCACATCAGCAGGCTACTCTTGCTGCACACAACTCACTTGTCAAGGGTTAGGCAGGGAACTCCACTTGTCTATGACACCTACTTCCTTAGCTGCATACCTCATTCCTTAAAACTTAAAGCCCTATGGGTGAACTTCTAGAATTCAAGAGAGAACTAAACCAATTTAAAATTAAAGCCACAACTGTTAAAGAAATAACACTTTCAGAGGGCCAACTAGAACGTTTCTTTGATCCTTTCATCAACGAAATAAACAGGCTATTTGTTCATTAAGCTTAACAGCCTTGTAAGAAGACATCACTAGTTCACCATAAGACCCATTAAAATAGAGGTGCAAGCAGGAAAGATAGTGACACACAGGACTGCTCAGCTGCCTTGTGAAACCTCATCTTCGGTTCCCAAGTCAATCTATTAAACAGCAATTATCTCATTATAGTATTTCAGTAAGGTTCTATCATTCATTGATGTTTCTCATTTCAAGCATCCAAGTACCTAACATAACCAGAACGAAAACGTTTGACAAGCTTTTCCATGCTGCCAGTGAAAATAGTTACACTGGCTCTTAAGTGTCAAGGAATTATCAGGGGTATCTAGACCTAAAACGTCTGATTTAAGGGAAACACTTGGAACAGAGGTCTCCATAGTGGGGTGTATTTAAAAGAATCCAGCGGGGAGCAAGAAAGGATTTTTTGTACCATTAAGAAATAAGCTATAGTGAAAATTTTAAAATGTGTTTATTTTGGCATTACTTCATTCTTTTTTGTATGTTTTGTTTCTTTTAAAACTCTGGAACAGCCATCCAAGAGATGTGGTTGATGTCCACAGTCTACTAGTGTACAAGAGCATTCGAACAATGTTCTTAATAACACGATTAAACTTCTGGTCGTCCAGAAATGGTCAGGAAGTTGGACTAGGTGACCAGTGTGGGTCCCTTCTAAATAGATGAGATAAAAATAGAGTAGAATAGAACAGACCATCCTGAGTATGCTTGATAATGTGTATACTAGTACGGTAGCACGTGTACATAATTCATAAATAAATGTCAATATATTGGGAGGCCGTGCTCAACGACCTCTCACCAATACTGGTGTATGATCAAAATCGTTCACCTGAGTGATCTTCTCTCTCCACAATCCAATCTCTCCTAAAATGTAAAACAGTCAAGGACTTTTTGGTTCAAAAATACTAGGAGAATTCCATCTGTTTTTTCTCCAACACCAGTTACCCAGTTTTGAGTCTTAATACCTATAAACAGGAAACCCTTTGGGATTAACCTTCCTTAGTTCTACTAGTTCTTAGCAAACAGTGGGTGAAAAGGAGTTTTAACATTATTATGTCACCTTAAAAACACACATACTGAATGTAAACTCAGGCACCTGGAAGCATTTCTAAGAGCCCCATTTTCAAAAATTTCAAAACAGAATGTTCCCAGTCTCACCACCTCACTCCTACATGAAACCTTCGATAGATAGTTGAGATAGTAACAAGTTTTAACAAGAACACTAGCCTGAAGGCTTTTCTACTACATGAAACCAAGTTAGTTCAACCTGACTAGAATTTATCTTTGTTCCAAAGGATATACTTCTAACAAATGAAAACATTTTCTAGAATGCAGTAATTTTATTTTACTGAAGTTCAAATATATGATTTTAAGCTTCACCTTCAAAAACAAATGTGAAACTGAAAAAAGAAAAGCCTAGGGAAAAAACAACAAACCACATTCAGGACCCCAGCTATATACATAAAAATAATGCAAGAAATTTTCTTTAAAAATGACCTTGACCAAAACCTTTACTCTTACAGGTTTTTGATAACAGCCAGTTGTCCACAGAGGCTGTGAGACTGTAACATGTTTTTCCGTTTAAGATCGGTCAGTGGTCAGACCTGGCAAAGTTGGCACCTTCCTCAAAAGTATCCATTACAAACTGAATCAAAATCTAGTATAAAAATATTAATGACCTGTGAGTTTAGTCAACTCTTCTGCACCAGGTGAATTCTTTTATTGCTCTGTCTGTAGCCAGTCATACAATGTTTAACATTTCAAAACAAGGCTAAGCATGCAAGCTGATGAACCTCTTCCTTGAGAAGAGACCATAAAGTAAACTACATTCTAGACAACAGGGCATATCTTGTGAAGCATTTCACGGGCCTGTTGTTTTCTACATCTCTTCACAGAAAAGATCAGTTCTGCTGTGTTGACAGACTACAACCACAAGTTCAACAACTGGCAAAAGCTAAAAAGTGTACACTTGATACATATTGGGTGCCATAAACCTAAGAAAACAGGGGCCACATGATGCTGTTCACACAGCAAAGTAACCGGGCTGATTATTGTTAGTTGGATACCTGCCTAGGTTCAAAAAAGAGTGTCAGCACCCCAGCCAGGAACTACTAAACAGCCTTGCAGAGCATAATAAAACATAATGTGATGAAATCTCAGCATAACTTAAAATGAGATTTTAAGGCTATGACTGTCATTTGACATCTTTCAGTATCAGCTTTCTAAAAGTGGACTGTTGGTTTTCTCTGTTAATCTGAGATAAACTCTATAAACCACCTGGATCTGGAGATATTTATAGGCAGATTTAGGATCTAATCTAGGCAGTATTTAAAAGGATCCAGCATCAAAATTTAAACTCAGTATCATAGTTTTCATTGACTGCATCAATTCAGACTGACAAACAGCATTTTTGTTACCACACTAATACAATGTGAATTAAAAGCAAGGCACTTAATGTCAATTATTCAGTTTCAAAACAGATAGAACTAGAGCAGCAACTTCCATGCAAAAGCCACGACTAGTTTCCTGTTAGGGCCACAAAACGTTTAAACTTTCCATAAAAAGAAAAGTTTGTGAACTTCTACGTTATAACATTCTGGGTAGTGATAGAGTTTGTTCTGTGTTTTAAAACGGTGTTTCATATCTACTACAGGCATATGTCCTTTTATATAAAACACAGAAAATACAAAGGTGAAAGACATGAAGCATTATATGCAAAAAACCCCCTCACAGCTACAAATACTCCTTATGTTAAGCACAGGCAGTATGAAGAGTTTTAAAAAAAAAGTTGCTTGGAAGTCTAATTTTTTAGAAAAAAACGGTGTTAGCTGCAAGCTCATTGATGCTGCATACTTTCTTAACACTATATTCCTATCACTAAACATCGTGGATAACCGCTCAGATTCACAAATTTTGAAATATTCTGTAAAGTTAGAGTCAAATTTTACAAGCGCNGCTCCGCCCTCCCGCGGGCGTTTCGCCCGCCCGCGCTCCGGGTCGGTGTCGTCGCCGTCGCCGAGGCCTCCGCCGCCATCTCCTCCCCCTTCCGCTTCCGCTCCTCTTTCTCCTCCTCCTTCTTCCGCTTCTCCTCCTTCTTCGGATCCTCCCCCTCCGTCTTCTCTTCCTCTTGNATAGAACTAGAGCAGCAACTTCCATGCAAAAGCCACGACTAGTTTCCTGTTAGGGCCACAAAACGTTTAAACTTTCCATAAAAAGAAAAGTTTGTGAACTTCTACGTTATAACATTCTGGGTAGTGATAGAGTTTGTTCTGTGTTTTAAAACGGTGTTTCATATCTACTACAGGCATATGTCCTTTTATATAAAACACAGAAAATACAAAGGTGAAAGACATGAAGCATTATATGCAAAAAACCCCCTCACAGCTACAAATACTCCTTATGTTAAGCACAGGCAGTATGAAGAGTTTTAAAAAAAAAGTTGCTTGGAAGTCTAATTTTTTAGAAAAAAACGGTGTTAGCTGCAAGCTCATTGATGCTGCATACTTTCTTAACACTATATTCCTATCACTAAACATCGTGGATAACCGCTCAGATTCACAAATTTTGAAATATTCTATAAAGTTAGTGTCAAATTTTACAAGCGCTTCTGGAAGAAGAAAAAAAAAAAATTAGCAGACGACAGGTCTTTTCAGTTGGGAGAGCAGAGTCCGAGAGCTTACAAGACGATGGATACTCACTCTGCAGTACCAGATGCTTAGGTGAGATGGGAACAAAACTGCGAAGAAAGCCCTCTGGGGATCGGTCTGGATGTGAAGCGGTTGCTCCAGGGACTCCAGAGGACACAAGAGCCTCTTGGGCCAGCCGCTGAGGAAATACATGGCTGAAGATTTCCAAAGGAGCTGGCGCTCAGCCTGCTCTAGCCTAGGCAGGGAGACAGCGGGGGCATCAGCGGAGGAAGAGAAGCAGAGTCTGCGGCTGATCACGCATAATCACCGGCACAGCGACGGGACCCCTGTGCTCAGCACCACTGAGGACGGCGGACTGAGGCCTCCCCAGCGCTGGGGCCGCCGTCGCCGGTGCCGGTGCGGGGACAGGGGAGCGCCGCAGCCGTCGGGGGCGGAGGCGGAGGCGGGCTGGGCGAGGGCCGNCTTTTCCTTTTCCTTTTCCTCTTCTTTTGCTGCTGCTCCTGCTCCTCCCCTCCCTCCTCCCTCTCGCCTCGCTCCGGCGTCCGAGGCCCCGAGGGGCGGTGGCGGCGGCACGGGGAGGGCGGGGCCCGACCGGGCGGAAGTGACGTCATAGAAAGCACGTCACTTGTCCGGGCGGAAAAGGCGCGCCTGGTGTCGGGGCTGAGGAGGGGCTGGGGGCTGCGGGAGAATGTGGGATGCGGGGGAGAAAGGGCGAGGGAGCGAAGCGAAGTGGGGCGGGAGGAAGAGGAGCACGGGGAGAGAGCACCCGAGCCGGGGGTCACAGGATAAGGAGGAACGGATACAAACTTAAAGAGAGTAAGTTTAGAGTAGAGCTGAGGAGGAAGTTCGTTCCCGTGATGGTGGTGAGGCCCTGCTACAGGTTGCCCGGAGGAGCTGTGCGTTCCCCATCCCTGGAAGTGCTCAGGGCCAAGTTGGATAGGGCTCTGAGCAAACGCGGTCTAGTGGAAGGTGTCACTGCCCATAGCAGGGGGCTTGGAGCTGGGTGACCTTTCAAGTTCCTTCTGACCCAGGCCGTTCTATGATTTTTGTGATGAAATCCATGTGAGAAAGCCTTGTGAGTCCCCGGTGTGAATATTGCCTCTGAGGCTGCTTTGGGGACAAGGTGAGTGCTGGGCATGGTTGCTCACACAGTTGGTGTGCTGCATCTTGGGTTTGGCATCAGGCTTCTGACAGGTGCTGGCAGAAACATTTCTCCCAACTGATGAGTTAGATCAAGGATCTGCCCTGGGTTATTTTTACCCAAGACCTGTTCTTAATCTTGTTTCCATGATTGCCCAAATGCTTTTATTCACACCCTGTGGAGAGAGCAGGAGCACATGGTGCAAAGAATGAAAAGCAGAAACTGAAGCTATAGTTTTAGAGGTAGTAAATGAGGCTTGTTAGTTTTTTCCTGTAACTGGAAAATGAAATAGAAGAGAACTAAGGGTAAGGCCTCTGTGCCATTGCAAGGGCAGGGCCTGTGTTGGAAAGAAACAGCTATTAGTAGAAATAATCAGAAGAGTTTTATGAACCAGCCCCTTTGCACTGCCTGTTAGGGGAGTTCGTCTGGGCAGAGCTGTCGGGAAACAGGTCTTACTGCATGCAGATTACACAGTGCTCTTCAAAGAACATAGTCTGTCCCCACACCTAAGGCCTTCTCTCTCCTAACAGCTTTCTGGTTTTGTTACCATACAAATTTTTGTTACCATGTGACTACCATGTTCCAGCTGAAATACTTTCATCTGAACACAAGCACAAAAAGAGAAGTGAGTTAAAAGGACATATGTATTAGAACCCTAACAAAACCATAATATCACTTGGGAAAAAAAAAGTAATAAGGGAACAAAATACCCAGGTATTTCATACCTTAGGCTTTTAACTGGGTGACTTGGAAATGCCTGAACATCAAATTCCCCATTCTCAAATATATGCCAACCAGTTCTTATGCTACAAACACCCTCTTTGCTATAGTCTCTTCTCTGGATGCTTTTCAATCCGTGTTTTTGACTGGTAGCCTTCTAAATTAAGAAATGGAAATTGTATTAGGAGTGTGGCATCATCTCATATTATTGACTCTCCCTCTATTCCTCAGATTATGAAATAAATGGCACAAAGTACGTCCTGAAGAATAGTAACAACTTCAGAATCATCCTTCTGGTTTAGTTGCATTTTGCCAAGTTCATTTTACTTGAAAGTAAGGAGAAATTTGTCAGAGGAAGTCCATGAAGCAGTTAGTAAGGGACCTGCTTGTTTTTCGTACTTGTTTGTAGCTTCCTTAGTTAATGCTGCAGCATCCTAACATGTTTGTGTAAGAAGCAAACATACTTCCCAGTCATGCAGTTTGTGCATGTGGATCAATGCCAGGTTGTCTGCTGAGACCTCCTTTGATGAAGGAAACAGCTACCGCTTTTAATAGCGGCTAGGTGGTAGGATTTTGTGGTAACTGTACATTGTGCAAAAAGTAGAGACTGAAGCCTCTGCAATTTTTGGATTGCTGCTATTGTTCTTTTCTCTGTGGACAGACGGGAGGCACATATTTAAAATTAGAAATAATGATGATGGCAGTGTGTCATTATGAGTGTGACTATCAAAATCCTCGATCAATAATACAAACGTGATTCAAAGTATGTAATGGTTTTGGTACATTTTTGTAGGCTAAATCAAAAATATCTAGATGCCCAGAAAAGTAATTCAGTAATGATAGACTTCTTCTAATAATAGGCTGCATGTACATGACTAGAAAAGCATTTTCTCTTATTGTGGTATGGGAGTGTAACTCATAGTATGCTGGGATGCAAAAGTTGTGTAGAAATGAAATGCGTGCAGTGAGCCAAGCTCAGAGAGTTTCTTGAACATCTCTAGCAGTGGCTACCAAGGCACATTTACAGGAGATAGTGGCAACACTATCGTAACAAAGCTCAACAGAATTGTGAAAGCCCTTTATACACAGAGGTCCACTTGTCAGTTGTCATCAAGTTCACCAAGTTGAAAATAAGTCTTGATTGCAGCTGCCGCTTCAGTGACAATTGTTTTGGAAACCGCATTCTTGAGATTGTTGTGTCCTGGAAAGGAAGAGCTCATGCAGAGCTGTGGGAACATCCAGGGACATTGAAATGTCATAAGCCTAGGTACAAAAGTTTTGTTATTAGCAGGCTGGTGAAAGGAAGGAGGAGACACTGCTGGTGGCAAAGCAGGTCTGCATTGAAAATGTTGGACTAGGGCAGTTGTTCTGTGTGGTTGCCTCTGTTAGATTCCTGGTGTTGATGTGCAGCTGTTGCACTGAGCTGTCTCTTAGACTGTGCAGCTAGCTCTCACCTATGCTGTATCCGCAGCTGTTGCATGAGCCATGACAGAGGGTCAGTTCCTGCATGAAGTCCCCCCACTATTGTCACTACTAGCAATATAGCTTGAAGTAAAAGAAGAAAACTCACAGAAACACTGTTAGTGAGGCATGGTCAGAGGCAGTGTCGTGAAGTTTTTGCCATGCTGCTTACACATGCAGGCATTGTGTCATATAAAACACAGAAAGGGTATGACAGTGAGCATCTGTGTTATGTATATAAAAATGGCTTTATTAAGTCATCTGCACTTTGTAAAACTGGTTGTGGAACAAATGAGTCTTTTACCTTGCAGCTTTCTGCTGATGAAGTGTGAAGATTGCCATAGATTAGCCTGTTGTTTAAACTGCCCATGTTGTTAGTCATCCACTGAAATGGGCATTTACATTAAGAACAGTTCCATACAAACCGGACAAGGTAGGACAAATATTCAAATCATTTTTCCACAGACCGTCCACAGAGGTGTTCTCAGAGGGTGAATTATAGTGGTTGTTACCATCCTTAAAGATGAAATCTAAAGAAGTATCAAAATAATAATATCAGAAATTTTTAAAAAAACCTAACACTCCAAAACCAACCAAAAGTTTGTTCCCCAAAGGGAAGTGATTTCTTGTAACACCACAAGAAAATCTTATGTATTTTAAAAGTAAAAGGAAGAAAACTGAACAAACAGTGGATTAGATCCTAAGGCTAGTCAGTTGCAATTAATAAAAGAAAAATTACTCTGATTGTTTCAGACAATTTCTGAATTCAGCCAAGAGAGATGGAAGGAGTATTCCTGTGAAGAGACTGTTAAGAAGAAGAAGGGGAAGAAGAGTTTATTCTATTGTAACTACTCAATGTCAGAAATTTGTGCTTGGGTGCAGTAGATGACCTGAAGTACTGGGACAAAAACAATAATTCTGGAGCAGGGTANGCAAGGGTGGATGCCAAGCTGACAGGGTACAGTACAGTTCTTAATCCGAATGTTTAGATTTACTTTCTGACAAATTTTCAAAATTGTTTCCTATACCCAGCTACATTTAAATACAGTAAAAATCTAATTTTGAGCAAAGAAAGTGCAACTAATAAAATAATTTAGATGAATTCTACCTGATTTTTCTAGCAATCAGTTACTCACAAATGGTCACAAAGTTATTTGGCAACATTAATTACTATTTGATCATTTATAAGTTAACTCAATTAATAATGATTTGTTTCAGATTATTCTCTGATTATATGTAATACACCACCATCCATTTTATAGTGTATTATCCATTTTGCACACATCACATGGTACTGTTTCAGTTTCTGACTGAACAATTTATGTGACCAACAGTATAAACCAGTAGTGTTTAGAACCCAGTTTCCTGAGTTCATCAACAGTGTGTTGCAATAATGTTTTGGTTTGGGGTTTTTTTTCCCAGTGGATGAACCAAACTACTGACAAATTTTTGTTCTAGATTTCTTAAATGTATGCATTATTGAAAAGTGGCTTTCACCAAGCATTCAAAAACCGAAAGCTAGAATTTGCGAGTGAGTTTACTAGTGAATTTTAGAGTGGAAATGTATGTGGATACAAATACAACAATAAGGTTGTGGTTGTGGTTTAGTTAGGTTAGAAACCAAATAAATTTGGGCCCAAAATACTTTATTGTGTTTACTTATCTCTGAGAAAATAGAAAGGGAAATCATGACAGAGCTCTTTCCATGCATTAACGGCCATACACAATATATAAGGCCAGATAAAAAGAGAGAAAAATATTTCAAAGTTTTGGAGTGCCAAAACCATGGTCTATCAGATTTAACATAGCTAGCACAACATTTGCAGAAAACCAGGGTTCTTTAGATTATACAGCCCTAAGGACTTCAGTTTGGTTTTCATAACTGCTTTAAGTTTGGTGGAGGGTATTTAAAAAAATAATCTTCTATATCAGTGAAAATATCCTTAGAAATACAGCCTGTACTTTCAGACTTCATTATCTGGGTTTCAGTGACTGGTGAATATGCTCTTAGTTTCATGAATAGCTTACAGCTGAAGTATTTGCTTTGTGCACACAATTACTTCACCAAAAGCCATTGTGATTTCTGAATATGTCTAGAGAACTGCATTCCTTGAAGGTCTTTGATCTTTCATAGTAGGAAGACGAAAGGTCCAGAATCACAGATCATTTTTGAAGTCTCAGCTTTAGGAAATAATTAAATTCTTTTAGATTCTGGAACAGACAGTGCTGGTTTCTTATCAATTTTGTGTTACAACCATACACAGTCTTGAGCAACAGGAATCCCAACTCCCTTCTCTCTTTCCCCTAGAAGCTTATTTCTGTCTGTACTGATCCAGCTATGTCTGAAAGAAAAAGGTGATCAATTCAGCCTTTAGTTCTTTGTGAACAGTGATTACACTGAAAAAAAAAAATAAGTCAACTTTATTGCAAGGGCCTTGTGTCACTTTCAGACAAGTTGGTACTGAAATAGAACTGTCCAAACATCCCTAAAATACAGCTGCAAGTACAATGGAAATTGTCACTGTTGGAGAAGGCATCATATTTTGACCTTTTTCCTACTGAAGGCCAAAGTAAAAGAAATTCTTTTCAAATTCTTCTTTTTTTACCTATTTGTAAATGATCTATGTATTGTGGCTTAAAATACAGTTGCAGGACAGAATTTGGAAATAATTTCTCTCTTGGTAAATTACATAAAAATTGATTGCTCGTTCCAAGTCATCATTGATTAAATGGTAAACCTTTCAGTGCAACAGTATCATCACATAACAGAGCCTTTTCATTACTGTATTTATTAGTAAATTGCTCTCATTCCTGCCTGTGCCCTGCATATTAAGCAAAATACGTTTTCCAATTATGAGGCTCAGAACAATGAGGACACTTACAAGCCAAATGTTCTGTCTTCTAGTCTGAGACTGTGCAGCGACATCTTTGTGGTCTCTAGGATGTCATCAAAGTCTTTGTTGCTGAAATCTTACTAAGAGTATGTGCATCACCACCCTTAAGTGTGTAAATTATTTAAAGAGACAGATTTGAAGTTTTTGCCAAGCAGAAGCTTCTACTTGCTTAGCTGAAGGTCTGAAGCGGCAAAAGATGTATCAGGATTAGCTGAAAATGCACAAAAAATGTGAATTCTGTCAGTTATATTCCTAGATAGACCTGAAAAATATTAAATAACCTAAATGAAAAATAAAACCATTAAAGAAGAATGCACCTGAAAAATTATATAAAGTTGGTTGACTTTATCCACATTTAGAAAAATCTGTAGGTATTCTGTAGCCTGTTCAGAGGTTTGATGTTGGTAAATTAACACTGTGTGGAGCTGTAGAGCTTGTTCTTCAGGAGATTTAAATTGGCATCAAAACAGTAAAAGAAAAGGAGAAGTGCTATATGAACTTCTGCTTTTAGGCTATACTGCAGTAGTCACATTTTTTCAGTCACTAATGCCAACTTTTCAGCAGTTCCTTGGCATAGGTAAATAGACATTTTCCTAATTGTAATCAAAGCTCTCGTTTCCAGTTGATAAAATAAAAAAAGAGGAGCATTTCAGCTTTTGTAGATCATACCCAGAAAACTATTCAGTGGGAAGCAAACTGGTTGAAATGCTGGCAGAACAAAATGCAGTTCTGTACATCAAAGCTTAACTTTTTTTGATAAATATTATTTATCATTGGATGCCAGTTTTTCAGCTTGGATACTACTTTATTACTTGGCTTATTACTTAGTTTAGTAAATAAATAAGGACATGCAGAAAACTCTCCATTACCCATCTCTTTAGGCATCATATAATGAAACATGGTAGCAATTGTTCTTAAATAATCCTGGTGAACACAGGTCTTGGAGTGACTGGCTTACAGTCTCATTAATAATATCTGCCAGATTTTACTGAGAGTACTGTACTTTAATATTAAGAGTTATTTTTCTGTTTTACTTATGTAGGCCAGTGAAAAATTCAGACCAACCCTCATTACGTTGAAATGATCTCTGTGACAGGAAATGCACGTCTTTAAGAAGACAGATGCAGGAGGATGTTTAGTCAAAAGACTGATTTAGCAAGCACATGCTTTAAGTGCCTTAGCAATTCACATTGGCTTCAGAAGACCATAAATACATTAAACCCTTTAGCTATACTTTTTTAGTGTGACATACTGTACTGATAAGAGGTTCTTACTCACAAGTTAAAAATTAGTAACAGATGCTTTTAATGAACTCATAAACTACAGCTACATTATCAGCTCTTAAACACTTTGAATCACTGATGTTTTGCCCCAACAAATGCCAGCTCAATAACACTTTACTGAGAGTAATAAGAACATTATTTTATCAGTAAGTTCAAAGTAGTCTTGTCACTTGAACACAGTTGGCTGTTCTCACCCTTTGATGTCGGCAAGGCCTCAGGACTGCAGGCTTCTGAGTAGGATCTGAGCAAGGGTTAAATTTGTTGAAAAGAATGTGAAAAATTATTGTACATGATGTGAAAAGGCCTGCAAATGTGAATGGACTTTTGAGATATGTGAGTGAGGGCCTCCGTATGTGTTGCTGTTGATCAGCCAGAGAGGAGGAACGGGATCAGGCCATCTGTGTGTCCGTGCTTATGTGAGTGCAGTTCCTGTTTGCATGGAAGACACGGAAGAGATGAGGGGGGAACATTGCAAAATCTATCAAACTCAGTGGTATGAACAAGGGCTTGTGTTCACTGTCCTTTCCATTGTAATACCTAGGGAGTATCCAGTGAAGCTGGGCATTTGGTTAGGTACTCAATAAACAGAAGGACGAAATCAGTGTGTTCACTTCTTGAGTAGACTGTTTCATTGCAGGCATGTGTTTTTGCACCATTTTTTGATTTTTTCCAAAATCAGTTCACCAGTCAGAATGTATTGTGACTTGACAAGTCTGAACAAGATTGCATAAAGGTTAAAAATCATAATGTTTGGAATGCAAATCTCTGTCATTCCTGTGTTGCCTCCATTTGGAATGCATAATACCTGGTTCACAAGCATTCCCCAGCATTAAATGGGGCAAAACTTTGTCCTGGGTTGNGTTTTGCTTTCAAACCAGCACAAACTTTAATCCTTCAGTCACAGTATCCAGTGATCGTCCTTCAGCTTTTTCTCAGGCAACACGCTTCAAAATGACATGGTTTTGTTCATTGATAGAGTACCCATTTTATCCCCAAACCTTATACAAATAGAATTCTAATAATCTCTGTTGACATTAAAAATCCGGAACCTCAGAGACTTACCAATTACAAATGACTTTTTAAGGGATGGATTTGCAAAATTTTATCTTTTGTTTAATTCCTCTGACAGACATTTGAGAGCTTATGAGAAGGCACACAGGCAAAACTGCTCCTGAAACCTCGCTTTATCAGCTGGAATGAGTTACCAGCTTGCAAGGCTTCTAAGCAAACATAGGTGTCTCAAACTGAGACAACCCAGACAATAGGACATGCATAACTGAAGTCAGTAGAAAAGTTTATAGGTCTAGTCCTTGCAACTGTTGAGTTTCGCAGCCGCTGTTGAACATAGGTACTTGTGACAGCTCAGCACCCCTCAGGATTTAGCTCTATGTAAACATGGGAAAACCAGGTATGCCACTGCTCAGCAAAATCTGGAGAAAAGCTGTATTTAAAAGAAATGCTTGTCTTGAGTCATGTGACTTTCTTGGATTTGTGAGACTGTTATACAGTCCTGGGAATATTGAGAATTCATCCCCCCTTTCTTCTACTCCCACTGAGAACTAGATTCCAAAATAATATTCCTCTTGCTAAGGCAGCAAACTAAAATTCCCATATTGCAGGCAGAGTCTTGTGCTTTGTTGTAAAAATCTCAAGAGAAATTTCCAAATGTGGCATGCAAATCGGAATTAAGGAGCTGAAAACTCGGCTTTTGCCAGTAGAATAAGAGAGGTGCAGTAATACAGGATTTTGCACCAAGAACAGGACTTTATAATTTCAATGTTGATAAATCCGGTGGAAACACTAGCAATCTGGAGTTTCAACATGTAAATGGTTGGTAAAACAGAAACCTCCCTCATGTCAATCTCACTGTTTGGCCTGTTTGACCAGGGCTAGGTGTCACTAAAAATGTAGGAACACCAGACCTAGATTCCAAATTTCTCTTGTTACAAAGTACATACTAGTATGCAGCAATGCTACTAGTGCACAGCAAATAATCTTAAAAAGAAGAAAAACACAGCAATTTGTTTTTTTTAAAGTAGAAAGATAACATGATTTGTCAGTGATACTGTTGTTTTCCCTAAATGTTTCCTATGAGAATCACCTTGATCTGTATTTCTCATGGCATACAGAAACAGCTCTCACATGCCCCCATCATCCCTGGACAGAGCACAGTGCTTGGGCATCAGACATTTTGTCTACATGTATTTATAAAGTCTGACTTGAAATGGCATCTTAGTCAAACAGCATAAAATATTCGTATGTCTGTATCAGTAAAATAAAGTCTTTAGAGACTTACTGGCAATAAAGGGATTATTCGAAATATCAGCCAGACAGTGGTACTCTGACTCGGTGTTTGTTATATAGGGAAAAATGTTAACAAATGTGTTGTCGTTTCTTTTTTTTTTCTTCTTCCTGTGGCTATTAGCACATACTGCTCAAGAGAAATTTAAAGTATGAAATATTCAGAGGAGGGCAGCAGGAGAGGAGAAGAGCTAGACAGCAGATAGGACTGAAAAACTTTTGTGTAGCATACAAAGAAACCTTTACTAATTTACTATCAAATTCCTGATTAAAGACCCCCATTAGAATCCTGTGGCTGTTTGAGACACATGGTATGCCAGCACAGCGGTTAAATTACTGCATATCAGCACAGTTTGCTTAGCTATTTAACTGTTTTCTTTTCATCCTCAGGGCTGTTTTTGTCAACTTGTTTCAGATCTTAAGCAGTGTTTGTCCCTGTTGGGGTGGCAGAGATGGTGCAGGAAAGTATCATGGTTATTATCATAATTTTCTTTTTTTTTAATAATACTTGCTTTGTTCTTATGTTTTGCCTTTTATTTTTCCTTTAGATGGTGAGACCTTATTAGGAGATATTTTTTATAATTCTCCATTACTCTCCTTGGTAATAGGTCTGTCTGTGGTACCTGTGCTGATGATTTATTCAACTGAAAATCTCTTGGCTCCATACTGTGATACCTTGTTGAACACTATCTTTTAATTTAAAGGCTTTGCCTGAGCATGGTTTTCAGTAAAGGCAGAACTGCTGCAAGGAAGGTCTCCAGCACTTGCTATTGCATTACCAGCCCTACCAGTCTTCTGGTCTGCTGACTTGTGAGAAGCAGCAAAATTGCAAAGTCACACTATGTATCTGTCAGAAGCAGATGTCAAATGACATTTCCTTAGATTAAGCTGGTTTATTTTGAGAAAGAGAGAACAGGTTGCTAACGCATATAACCAATCCTCCTAACTTGAGATAAGATCTGTCAGCAGCATTGTGGTCAGCTCAGCAGAACTTAGCTATAAGAGAAGCTGGGGCAAGTTCCTTTTCTTGATTAATACTTTCAGAAAAACAAATCCTTCTGAGTGGTTGCAGAGATCAAGTCAGCTGTATTTCTGCTCAGAGTTTTCCAAACCTCTGCTGAGACCTCAGACTGTTCTGAATTTCACAAGGAAAAAAAAAATCATGCTGTTGTGCAGTGTAGAGCAACTGAAAGTTAACTGACTTAATTTTTGTTAGCAGACAGTTAGATGTGGGGATGAATAAATATATTTGAGCACCTATGTTTCTTTATTGCAAAAAAAACCTCCAAACCCTTTAATATTTAAAAATACCAATATGCAGGGCAGCAGTTAAATACTATAGTTAAAGCAGAAGGAACGTAGTTACCCCAGAAGTGGCTGCTCTAAAAACAGGACTCATAGGAGAAATCCTCCTCTAATGCAAAGATGATTGCTATTAAAACTAGTAATACTGAACACAGGGGATATTATAGAAGGCAACGAACTCCCCAGTTCTGGGTGGCTATGTCTAATAGAGGGCTTTATCTAAACTGGCCAGCCTCACTGGTGACCCCCAGCAATGCACCCTCTGCCCATCGGCCCAGGAACCCCCCTTTAAGTTCATGGCCGGGCACCCAAGCATTGCCTGAGCTGAGCTGTAGGTAGGTGTGTTCCCAGTCCTGTCCCCGTCATCCTGATTTTCTGCTTTTCCTGACTGGGTCACTAGTGCATGCTGTAGCTTGTCCTGTGTCCAGGCCTGGCTGGCTGTGCCCAACCAGATCTCCTGGGTGGATCTTGAACTTGAGTTATCACCTTGACTGAGTTGTTTAGAGATGTGTCACCAACCCTTGTCCTGCTTAACCTTGGTATTAAGTCCTGCTAGGGAGGATGTGGTGCTGAGGTTGCCCTCTGTTCCTTGCTCATAGCCCCTCATGGGTCAGCCCTGCTATTGCAGCTCACAGCCAGTTTACCTTGCAAGGATAGTAGTTACATGAGGATTGTAATGAAACTTCAGAGATGTGACTTTTATTCCTTTGATGTCCTTCAGTCTGCTTTTATTGAGGTACAATACTTGCCTTCTCCATAAGTAAAATATAATTGGAAGACATTTTTAGATTCTCAGATAGGAGACAGTATTTTGATGCTTCACTTAAAAAACACAAAGTCAACTAATTAAATCCCTTTCTCAGGAAATTCTTGCTTCTTGTGAAATAGGTCAGATGGCAAATAGCAAGATTCAGTACAAAAATGTAGTCCCTTTCTCAAGTCTTCGTATGAGAAATCACAGCCAGGATAGAAGATGGGGCCAAAATAGACCACCTTGTTCCTTCTGAAAGCAGCCATCTGAGTTTTCAATGTAGTTACTCTCTCTTTTTCAGAAACATAGTCAGCTGTTTTCCAGATATTTTACCTACAACTGTTTCCCAAAGCTCAAATATAGTACTGTGATTCAGGAGTGTATGGTCTGCTCTTTGGGCAGACACTTTATGAAAGCAGGTGAGAACATCCCTGCTTGCATGTATATTTGCTGTAGTATAGTCTGCTGTACTTCAGTGTCCTTCTGTAAATATCTCAAAATGCAGCTTGCAGCACTGAGATCTACAGTTACCGGGTTTTGGAAAAAAACAAGCACAACCTTACCATGTTGTCCTAGTTTACCAAAAGCCAGAGGAAGAACCTCTCCTTTCCTGAAGAAAGTGGATTTTTAGAAGGCGTTGTATCCTATTAAAACACTACTAAAAAGAACAGTTCAGCTTAAGTCTAATGAAGTGAAAAAAATTCATATAATTACACTGAAAATACAAGCCAGACTCCCTAACTCATTCACATTTTGGTTCTCTTATCTCCCTATGGCTTTTTGGATGTAATTAACAATTTAAAAATTTTCAGGGGTGTTCATAGCCACTAGGAGGGGTTTAAAACAGATTGTGTCACTTCTGCTCCTGCACATTGGCTCACACAATTTCATCTGCTTTTGTAGCTTGCCTTCACAGGATGTATCTTAGTGGCTCAAAGCCCAGTTGTGCAAAAAGCCACGTGCCTGCGAGCAGCGCACACCCGTCAGCTGGCCAGTGCCTGCAGAACCAGAGCTTACGGGCAGGGCAGTACCCCATACTCTGTACGACAGCTCCCACTGTCAGACAGCAATGAAGTGAAAGGCTGGTGTTGAGGAAGCCAGAGCATCTAGCTACACACAGCTACGTAAGGCTGAAGAAGAGTTTAACTTATCCTTATTTCTTAATTTACCTTTTCCTTATTTCTGCTGTGGAGCTTCTGGTTTCTAAACCATCAGTAGGCTGCTTTACTAGAACATTTGCTTCATGACTGTGCAAGATGAGAACTGTTTGTCATGACAAGTAAGGTTTCCACATATATCAAAACAGTGTGCATGTTCTTATTCTCCTGGATAAACCCCAGGTTTGAACAAGTGTCTGGCCAGTCTCTAAAGTTAAAAAAATTTTATTTAAACAGACTTTCTTTGGTTAAAGGCCTAGGCAATAAGAGTTTCTGAACAGGAGCTTAGTAGTGGCTAATTGTAACTTGTTACTCTTGTTTATTATAGATGGTTATGGAAGAAAATTATAAGGCTTACTGGTGGGAAACAGTGTCTCAAAAGTTACAACTCCAGGAAGGCTGGCGTCCTCACAAATACAGACCTCAGGTTGTGTTAAAACAGGTTTCTGTGATCTTTAGAATAGGAGCACAGAATTGGAGAAGGTCTCTTTACTGCCATGTCTGGAACTCAAATTTTGCAAGACTCAGGTTATACAATTCCTTTCATAAACTTACTGAGCTCTACCTGTGTTTTGCTCTAACACTTACACTAAAAAGCTTCTTCTGATCCTCCCTTCTCTAAAACTCTCAGGAAGTCTAATCTCTACAGTGCATTTAGCATACAGCCATTTTATACCTTTGTCTCCCTGCCACTTACTGTCTTCTAAACAATTCCTTTCCATCCTGGTGGATTGTTTCTCCAATAACCTATGTGAGATAATTCGTTTAACAACAGTCCTGTCTTCACTTGCACAGGCAGGCAAAGTCCAAGGAGTACTCAAGTACTGTACAAAGGGCAATGACAAAAAGAAAAACTATGCAGGCTTGGAAACAGGAAGTCGAATTATCTGTTACGATTATACTTTGAAATAACAAATCCAGGAGCAAGTTATAAGTGTAGCGCAGAACTGCAGATAAATCATATGTGCAGTTGCACTGCTGGTACTAACAGGTTACCTGTCGTGAGCAGAATGGAATCTTTGGACAAGGTTCATCCAGGAGACCCTTCCTTTGAGCGCAGAAAGGATACACATGCTTTCTAAACTCCTTCTCAGAGAGGAGTCTTGGTGTGTTGATCCAATCCTAGCCCCAGACTTAGTCAACAGTTTATTACTTTATGTTATACTTATTTCTTTGTATTATACTTTATAATTATTCCTGTATAACTAAAGGATTACACAGGTGTACTTGAGCCTTTATATGACTTTGTTCTGAACAATTAAGGATGGCAAACCAACTATATTTGTATAAATAAATGGTTTCTTCAAACTGATGATAATGATGATGATTAGACTAAAAGATCTTAATCAGAATTACTTACTACACAGTATGGGTAGCTGTAAGTACTAGTATAGTGCACTGTTTATTGAGGCAATATTGAATCAGTTATAATAAAGTTAGCAAAATAATAATTAAGTAGATATTGATGTTCCCCACCTATACCAATGACCATGGACACACCTCTTGCTTAGCATGAGGACTAACCTTAAGGGCTGTTCCCACTCTGAGAAGATATATGATAGAAGATCCTACTATTATAAAGTGAGACTGGACTCTTATAGGGTAAAGTGTGTCAGGTCAGCAGCTTTAGGTAAGTTACCAGTAATATCACTGATAGGTTTATCGGGAACCTTGTATCACCATAGCCTGTTTGCCAGGAAACATTGTTTTTCCTCAGAATGTTTTAAGTTCAGAAATGATGAGTCAGACTGGTTTCAGCATTCTGCAATACCAAAAGCAGTGTGTGTCCTCTCCTTCATCCATCAGATATTGTTCAAGCTGGCTTACCCCCACCCTAGCCAGAGCATTCTGCGACAGTACCTGAGGCATATCAGTTAACGAATGAAGCTCAAAATATGCAGATCAACAGAAGATGCATGACTTCTATCAAGACCCAGTACACAGCAGATGCATAGATGATGACCTGTGACTGGAGAAAATCCTCAGCCTTTTCTGCATAGCACTGGGATCTTTTCTGTCTAGTCGATTTTAGTAATCACTAGCTACCATTCTTCACAACTTTCCGTATTTGAGTCAAGAAACTTCTGGCTTCTGCCCATGAGCAATTCTCCTGTCAGACCAAATTCACAACTAAATCTCAGTGTTTTAGACAGTAACCAGTCACCTGGAAGCACTAGGAGTGTTACATTATCCCTGTGCACAGTTTGGCTTCCAGAATAATGGTGTCTGCAGTATCGGAGACTGGATAGGTCGGCAGTGACTACTGGATCAGAGTTGGCTCGTGCCCTGAACTTGCTTCCACAGTGTGTCTGGTTCAAGTCTGCCCTTGC